>OV788325.1:20494853-20735853 GCA_928718305.1 Tetramorium bicarinatum
TTTATTTTTATTTTTATTTTTATAATTGTTATTATTCAAATGTTTATACTTGTATCAATAGATAGTGTCAATTATAATTTTAATTTTTTAACGTTTTAATTTTATTGTCTTTGAATTAAATATAAAAGTAATTATTAAATTCAATATACTGTATTTTATACACAGAGAGAATTCGATTTCTTTGGACAAACGAAACGGTCTATTTAATAAGGAAATACGATTATTTAATTTTTCAAAGAATATTTTTTCCACTTGTTTGTTTTATTCAAACAACATTATATTATACGAAATATTATTTTTATTTCCCAGAAAAAAAGTATTATTTCGTTGTATTATATTCGTGAATGATACATGTTATTTGAAAATAATTCAAATAATCGTATTTGTTTTTTCAAATAAACAGTTTTGTTGAACCATTTCAAAGAAATACTTCCTTATTTTTAATAAATTTTATTAAATTTAAAGAAATCTTTCTTTCTATGTAAGAAAAATTTTTCAATACATACGTGCACCATTATTTTTACAAAGGATATTATTTAAATATTCGATGCATTTTCCTTAAAATGTATTAATTATTAAACATCAAAATCTAAGGGACACTTTTTTTATACATGTCCAATTTTAAGTTTAATAAAAGCTAAAACACGACTTGAAAATTTTACGGTTAAAATCTGTATCTCTTCAAAAAATTTGTCTATTAAATGAGAAAATATATTTTATTCAGAAAATCATTTTTTATCATGAAATTAAATAGCAGTA
The DNA here is from genome assembly GCA_928718305.1 of Tetramorium bicarinatum. Lineage (NCBI taxonomy): Eukaryota > Metazoa > Arthropoda > Insecta > Hymenoptera > Formicidae > Tetramorium > Tetramorium bicarinatum. The sequence continues at coordinate 20,495,613 of OV788325.1, forward strand.
ATAGCTTTGCAAAAATAGGTGACACATTTTTTCGTAAAAACGAAAAAACCAAAATTTTATTATTGTTATTTAATTTCATGATAAAAATTAAATAAACTTTATCTGAAATATTTTTTAATATTGTAAATAATTTCTTTTGCAAAAGATATTGAAGAAAGATTTTGGTCATAAAAAGAAGTTTTACTCCATGAAGTTAGAATTAAGTACATTTAAAATAACATGTTCTTGTACATTTTAATACTTAATAATGTATTTTAAGAAGAAATAAATTTTAATCGGATAATATCTTGTTAATAATACTTTCAAATAATTGGTGATACATTTCAAAAATCTAAATTAGAAAATAAAATTAAAACTTTTTATATTTTCAAATATTCCCATCACTTACCGTTATAGCACAAAAACAAAATAATGCTGCATAGAGTGATAATTACAAATCTTAGATGAAATCTAAAAATTTTCTTCATTTTCCTTTTGCTTCTTCCTCTTAGAACGATTGATAAATAAATATTCACTGAAGAGCCTCACTAATATATCATAAAATACTATAGTGCTCACAAGAAAGGTGCGAAAATAACAAACATAGATATAAAAAAAATATGAAAATAAAAAATTTGAAAAGCAGAAAAATATTGAAAAACAGAAAAAATGAAAAAAGGAAAAGCAAAAGAGAAAAAATCAGGAATTGAAAAAATGTTAAAGTATCATTTGATATAGAGAACTGGAAGAGCACTACTAATGTACAGCGCTAGCGTGGCGCAAGCTCACTAACTCTAACATCATACAGTGTCACTGAGCAATGCTGAACGAATAAATGATTACGTCTGAGGAAGGGAGAACAAGATATAGTAGCTGGCGCTGGAAGGAGAAAATGGCGAGTAAACGATTCATAATTACAAATAACTCTAGGGCAGTCGATTTTTCTATCTCTGAAGAAAATCTTTCACTTGAATTTAAATATAAGTTCCATGACATACATTTAGCAGCATTTCGTAAATTATATCTAATTATAATTTACGTATTAAATATAACATAAATATTATATTATTATAAGTAATAATATTATTTTATGGTATTAATAATTGTACAACTGTATAATTTTTATTATTCAAAAACCAATTAAAATAAATATTATTCAAAATTAAAGCAATCTGATATTCACTTATCATTTCGGATAATAAGAGCTTCTAAATAGAAACCTTGAGATCAAGTATAGATATACTGGGAAATCAATCTGTGTTCACTCTGTTTAAATATTTTATATTTTATTTTAACGTTTGAAACTTTTATAGATCTGTTGTATGTACATTATAACATAAAGGGCCGATTTTTCTAACTTCTTGGTAAGCTAATAATAGTTAAATCATATGTCTAAACTTCTCTAATACGAAGATAAAACAAAGACGTGATTTAACGATAATTTAACTATTAGTTAGCTTTCTAAGATGTTGGAAAAATCGGTCCTTAGTATATATTTTTTATTTTTATCTATAATATCTATTATAGATAAAAATAATCTATAATATATATTATCATACTTTGGTCATTCAAATCTTAGATAACCCGTATATTAAATAATTTTATAGGGCATCTCGTAAAGACGTAACTACGTTTTATGCGTAAAGGTAAATTCTTGAGATTATTTCAACACAAAAATCTTAATATCAAAATATTCATTCTATTAGTTTTTGAATTAGAAGCATTTATAATTAGCGAATGAATTAGCCTAAAGTTGGCTCAAATACAACGCACAGTACTAAAAGCAATAGCTGGCTATCAGTTTTCTTGTCAGTAGTTTCTTGTCGATGTCGAGATTACTTTATTCGGAAAGGATGAGTCCGTTTTTACTAATGTTTGCATAAATGTACTGTGTGCAGATAAGATTTTATTAAAAACGTTTTAAAAGAAGAAACATTACATTGGATGGACCATTTTTTTAAATATCCTCTCTTTCCTTCTTACATATTCTTTTCCTATGCATGAGAAAAAGCTTTAGATAAAAGTTTAGTTACTAAGGATAAAATATAATAGTAGTAGTTATCTGATCTTAAGTGCCGTTTTTAAGGTCATCATGTGAGAGTCATTATTTCACATCATTTTTAAAAATAGGATGATACATATTCGTTTACACTTTCGGATAAGTAACGTTAAAATCTTTCTAAAACAATATTGATTTGCTATTTAATTTTAATTTGCTATAATTTTTTTGAAAATATAAGAAGTAACTTGTGCCTCCTTGTCACGCATCAATGACGTACTTTATTATTTTTTAGAGTGTTCCTTTTACCTTATTTTTTTTAGCCATTAAATAGCCTATCATATGTACAAGATGATTCATTTTAATTAATATAATCGAATATTTTTAATACTGGTTGTATAAAAAAATATTTTATACAAAAGTTAAAAGATTTCAAGGAAAATAAACGATGATGATATTATCAACATTCGGTTTGTCAATCAAAATTTCGTGATAATGGTACTTTGAATGTAATTTTGAAAACAGTACAGAGAAAATAGGTTGCATGAATAGCTCTTTTAAAAATGAACAAGTTTTATTTAAAACATTTTTTTACTTAACACGAACTACACCATTCTATAAATTGGTATAAGTTATTCTATCCTGAAATTATATCTTATGAAAAGAAATTTTTTTATCCGTTTAATTGTCTGTTAAAACTTATTGACCAGTTGTCAGGTCAACTGGATTTAATTATACAAATAGATTTGACGAGAATATTCAAAATCATGTCAGAAATACTAGTCGTTTAAAATCGAAATAATTTAAATGTAGTGTTGTGATATGTCTTCTGATTAACTGATTGAATAACAGACTGACCGATTAACTGATGGTTAGATTAACTGACGGACAAATTGACTAACAGACTGATGGAATGATGGATAAAGACATGGGATTAAATTCCTGCCACGTCCACACTGTTGATTTTAGGTACGCCAAGAATGTAGAAAGATTGATTAAAAAGCCGAGAAATGACTATCATTTTCAGTAATATTAAAAACTTCTTTTTACTGTTTTTGATAAACAAAAAATTTTTTTTGTAAGGTATAATTTTTCAGAATCGTACAATATTTATCGATGAAACCGTATATTAAATAAAAAAATGTTTAAGACAAAATTTGTTTTCAAAAGAGTATCTTATAATATTTCACACGACTCATTTTTCATATACTGTTTCTAAAATTGATATTATTATCATCAACTTCTAATTCAAACCGGAAATTAATAATATCATCATTATTTGTCTCTTTCGAAATTTTTTAACTTTTGTATGAAACATTATTTCATTAGACAGTTTTATTGATATTCAATTATATTAATTAAAATAAAACACCGTCTGTGTGTGTGTGTGTGTGTGTCTCCCCGCCCATACATTATATTAAAATTATTGAAAAACTGTTTTTTAAAAAATTGATTTTTCCTACATTTATATACGATTATTCCTTATATCTATATACAATTATAAAAATTTTAAACACATTTCATACTTTTATTATAATAGTTTAATTATCATTAAATTATAAATATTTTAAATGTATAATATTTCATGTTCTTGTTATAAATTTTAAATACAGTTTTGATTATTAATAACAATTTTTCTGCAGAACCTGAGAAAGAAGAAAAGCTATTTCATAAAGAATTGAATATGTAGGTTAAATAAATAAGGCTGTGGATGATACGAGCAGCTTTACATTCAAATAGAGAATAAAGTGGTGGTTTGGCACACGTTGAGTGGATAATGTTCATCTTCCTGTGACACGCTCAACATTACGAAACTATCACACATAGTCACCTACTCGCGTATTTGCGCGTTATATATTTACACAAGTTTCTCAAGATTTTCCAATTCTTATAAAAAAAGAAAGTTAAAAATTTTCAATAAAAACGACTAATGTCAAGGTATAACAGCAAACAAAAATTTTTTTTCAATCTATCTCAAGTTTTATAAAAAATTAACTTATATATTGTCTTACAAACAATTTTGTACTTTTTATCTTATTGATTAAATCTAATTCATTTCTTTTTTGTTAAAACAAGAAAATTATGAAAGTTGCCAAGACTTCAGTTTCTATTTCTTTAATTTGTCCCAAATATAACAATGTAATATATGTATTTTTTATCAAGCTAAGTATATGTATAAAAGACATTTGCCTAATGTATCAAATACTGGTCATGTAACCATAAGGTACTGTAATCTCGAGACGCAATTAAGTAATTTTATCTAAACGTTTCGCTTGGACAAAAAAATTTATATTTCAATAACTCAGAAATAAAAAAACTAATATTAATTACACAGGCCTGCAAATTTTTACTTTTTTCTGCGGTCTAGAAAAGAAGAGTGGTTCTGTAATTTTTTGTGCGCTGAATCCAAATTTGTAAGTAAAAATGTTCTATCACATTAAAAAAAAATGGAATTGAAGTTCTCCAACAACGCGTTTTAGGGCACTATTAAAACTTCGTAGCTTAACGATGTGCGAGAGATTTCGAAAAGATCTCAAATTAATACTTAAATATTGTACTTTAATATCAAAATATTGAATCTCTTACTGCCAGCATCATCTGGCGCACTTTTTAGACGTATACGCTCGTCATATAGTATAATGATTATTTTATTATGGGCCACTGCAAAATTATTGCACATAGTAAAAATTTTATATAATGCTATTTAATATAATATAATAAATTTAATATAATAAAATTTAATATAATAAAATTTAATATAATAATATAATATATCTTACATAACTTTCCGTACAATGGAATTACGAAGTTAATTTTTTGAAAAATCATTTTTCAAAAATTGTTTAAACACTTGTTTAAAAACAAATATTTGTTTAAACAAGTGAAAAAACATTTTTATTACGAAGAGTACCTTTGATCCCATGTTGTACCTTTGGTCCCATTAAATTCATTATTAAAATTTTTATTGTGTACAATAGTTTTACAGTAGCCCACACTACAGTAGCCACACAAGTAACCGTCATACTGTGAGCATATGTTTACCCCTAAAGTGCACCAGTAGTTCGATGATGTCGGCGGTAAAAAATTCAATATTTTTATATTAAAGTACAATGTTTAAGCATTAATTTGAGACTTGTTTGAACTCTCTCGCACATCGGGTTTGTTAGCTACAAAGTTTTAAAAATGTCCCAAAACGCGTTTTTGGAGAGTTTCAACACCACTTTTTTCAAAAATGTTAATTGATATTACATTTTTACTTGCAGATTTGGATTCAGCGCACAAAAATACGAGAAATCACTCTTCTTTTCCAGACCGCAAATTTATGCTTGTATTATTAAATGATAATTGTTTTTGTTGCAATAAAAACTTGATGTACTCGGGTCTAATTTAATAAATTAAGTAATTAAAAATTAATTAAAAATATGTATTATATTTAATTTTAAAAGTTATTATGTACAATATTTACTAAACATTTAACAATATTTAAAAACATTAAACAATATTTAAAACATTAAACAATATTTAAAAAAATTAAATTTAGAAAATAAATAAATTTAATGAATTACATTTAATAAATAGAGAGGAACGTTAATGATCATTAGTCCTTTGATAAATCTACAAATATGTTTAAATATTATAAAATATACAAGGTGCGGAAAAAATACCAGGACTCTAGAATTATGATATTTGGAAGAAAATGTTAAATAAAAAAATGTTTAAATATCAAGAGAACTGTCTGACTAATTTTATGTAGGTCCAGAGCTCACTTTGGGCCTAATAAGGCCCAGGTTGATTTTTTAAATTGGAAATTAGAACATTTTCCACTGTGCGATTTTTTTCTACTGGAACAATTTTTTCCATGTTTTGGACCTTACTGAGTCCAACACAGACTCCGGATGTAAAATTTAATCAGATCACCAGTTCAAAAACTTAAAATATAAATTTATTTGCAAGCATGTCATTTCGATATTATGGTAAAAAATCAACCATGCCGTGTGTGTTTCAAAATAAAAACTTTGAGCGTTATTTGTTTGTTGAAGGAGGTTTAACGAAAAATGACTTGGAATAAAATTTCTTAATTTTTTTCCATAAAATATGAATATAAACAATAAAAAATTGATATTTCCATTGAAAAAATCAACTTAAGCTTTATTTAGTCCAATGTAGGCCCTGAGCTAAAAATCTAATTGATTAATCAGATAGCTCTCTTGATACTCAAAAACATTGGATTTAACGTTTTCCTTCAAATACCGAAATATTTTAGAGTCCCATAATATTTTTTCCATCTATACATATATATATATAATATTTTTATTGTGTCAAATTAAATATTATTAATATTAGTGTAAATAATATTTAAAATCAAAATTTGCGAATTGTTATCAAAATATAAAAAAAGTAAATATGATTATGGTAATGTATACATCAAAATGTGATCTAGATACGCCAAATTTTTGTTTTATTTTAGGTCTATTTTATATAATTTAGAATTGATCTAAAATTATAAAAAAATTAGGGAAAAATAAAATAAAATTGTCTCATTAAACGAAAATATATCTTGGAAAATGTTACTTTTTTTAGATTTACGGAGATATGATCGATATCGGCGAGAATAGCAGAAAAATATATCTTTATCTTTATGTATTAACAATATCAATGTAGAAAACGAAAATTTTTTTAACAATAAAGAAGCTATTTTATAATAAAATAAATTATAATAAAAGGGTAACATTAAATACTAATTTTTAATTCTGAATCATTGAATATCTGAATATTAATGTTAATATTATTAAAAAATAATAATAATTTATTGTTTTGTGTTCAAACGTTATTCATCAATTAATAATGTTTCATTTTTTAGTAAAATTAGTATTTCTTCTAGTTGTTAACGAATTTTGCGTACGTCTACATAGACCAGTTGAATTAAATTAACACGATGCTTCATTATACGTGTAACCTACATTTGACTGCCTTGATTAAACCTTGCCTTTAATGTTGGACTCTTATAATTCACAAATCATATTTTTATCAAAATTTTGTTTGCATACAAAAAATCATGATGGATAGAATTGAATTTTTGCGAGAAAACATAAAATAGGTTTGCTAACTATTTATATAACTTTTATGTATGTACATACATCGAAGCATTTTAAAAGTAACATAAGAATGATATGTCAATTGTTCGATATATTTGCTATAAAACAACTTGTGTGAAAGTTTAATTTTAACTATTATGAAAACTAGGTACATGTGGTCAATCGGTTTGAGACTTTAATATGATATTAGTTTTGCTATACATAATATCCTGTTAAATTTTTAAACAAATTGAAACATTTTAATTTTTCGATTACATCTCTATAAATTTATCTCATTGTCAGTAATACTTGATTAATTAATCCCATATCTGTTTTTGAGATATTTAATTTTTATTTAATATATACATTTTAAATATTTTAAAATATTTTTCATGAATTTAATGCAGAGTTTTTCATTTTTTAGAAAAGATTTTTTTTAGTAATTTAATTATTTTTATAATGCTATGTTACATGTAATTTCTGTAAATAATAATAGATTGTAATTTTAAATTTTATTATTCGGAATATAACAATATAAACAAGATAAGCTTAGTGGAACTATAAAAATGTAAATGAATCTTGACATAATTTTTAAAAAATAATTATGACTGTGCCCAAAGTCATTTTAAAATATTATGTGGCTACTTATTGTACGATCGCAAAGTATCATACCTATATACAGATATGTATGTGCAAATAGATATTAAACAAATCTTTCATTGTGATAAATATTAACGTATTTAGCATTTTAGCGATCCGATATTACACCTTACCCTGACATACTTTCAGCATTTATAATCTGTACTATTAATATTTTGCAATATTATTTCAATCTACTTAAATATATTTAAAATAAAGAAATAATATAATTTCTATGTAGTATAAATATAATTTATATAGTATAAATAGTAGTATAAATATAATTTATAATTTTTGTATCTGGATAAATCTTAAAAATGTTTCTATACAAATATTGAGTGTAGCGACGCAACATTAAGTACATACATAAAAAAGGTCAGATCACGTGACTATATCATTGAAAAAACAGACGAGACGATCGATCGAGATGTTATCAAAAAGCAGACGAGACGAGAGATTGAGACGTTATCAATTATTAGAATTATTTAGATTTCTTATTCAAACAAGCTTTTGAAGCTAAATCATCTTAAAAATTAAATCAGTTTTCAAAAAATTATGAACATTTTCTTTATGTAATGTTAATGTAAGCTTTCGATTGTGATGTCCAAAAAAATTCATACAATCAATTCCAAAATTTCGAGAACTATCCCCTTTATATAAAAAATCCTATATATTAAAAAAAGTAGACATGAAAAGTTTGTCAAGTATTATTATCGCTTTTCCGTGATGATTCTGTGAACATAATTAAAAAAATAGTGAAAGCTTATATGAAATGTACCCAGGTCGCCTTCAATATATTGCATGTTGATATCGGTTCGTTTCGTTAACGCGCATGAAGTGCACTTAGAAATGGTAAGACTTATCATGCAATTGATGCAAATCCAAAATACTATCATGGACAAAAACAAAATTAACTTATTATTATTAATTAATAATTACAACGAAATTGGTGAATCAACAGCACTGGTAAATCATTTAGTGAAAAGAGTGAGTCCTAGATGTGCACAGAATAAAACAAACACAGCAGATTGAATGAATCAGACACAGTGACAAACGACACAATAAGAAATGGACACACAGTGATTGTAATTGAACACAGCAAGAAGCGGACACAGTGACAATCGGATACAGTAGGAAACGAACACAATGACAATCGGACATAGTAGGAATCCATGTAGAATTTGCCGAGGTAGGCAATGTGGCCATTGTTCGGTGCGTTATCGCATACCCAAAGTTCGGACGCCTAAATTAGACCAATATTCGGCCAAATATTTTGTCACCAACATTGCCAATACATTGGCCAAACGTTGGTTTCGTTAAATACACTATGATCGGTTAGTCAATGGTGGGCCGAACAATAGCTGAAAATTGACTTGTCAACGTTGGACCTTTAATCATAGACCAAACATTGGTTTTACGTACAAATACCAAAGTAGATTCATCAATGTTGACTCAAATATCGGCCTTCAGTATAATTACCAATGTTGGTGACAAGATATTTGGCCGAATATTGACCTAATTTAGGCCAAACTTTGGGTATGCGATAACGCACCGAAGCAAGCAAAATGATGCAAACTTTACGCAATATTTACAGCAAACCCGGGCACGCCTTTACAGCAAAATTGCGACAAGGTGTGTCCGGAAAAAGCTTAGCTATTGCTGGCAAGGTTTGTTGCAATAGCATAACGCATATCTTGCGCTGTTGTGTCTCTCGACGCAACAAGGAAATTTTGGGATTCGTTCCGCCTTAAGAGTCAACTCAAGAAGTGCAGATAGGAAATCTTCCAGGTTTCGGCAATCAACAAGTTAGCTTGATATCACTTATACTTATATTTCGAAGGTTCGTTACAATTCTTCTTAGAGAACCCATCCGCGTTCGACGATAGTTTTCGTGTCGCGATTGACGCAGTAATAGCTTTGACTCTGATATTCGTGATAGATTCGTTATAGATTTCTTTATAGATCTCCAGCGAGTGGCGATTAGGCGGGCGCTTTTATAGTGCCATTTGTCATGAATTTTGGTGGGGTGATAATTCTTAATAGGACCATATTTGGTCAATGCTGTGTCAGTCGCGCACGGTCTCACGGATTGATTTCTATATCTCAGCAATCTTGCATTTCCGCTCGTCTATGGCGTGAGCGTTGCTATCAGGGGGATCAAACTCAGCGAATTTTATGGCGGCCAAGCTTTAGTTACTGGGTGCATGTTCCAGGCGGCAGCATAATCTGCTTTCTCCTTACCTCTCTTCCCGCTTGATCGCCAAACTCGTAAACTGCCAAATCGCGCGGCTTTTATTGTGTGCAACGTTATGCAGTATATATGGTGTTGCTGGTTTCGCTAATTTTACGCAATTATAAACCATTTACTTATTGACGTTTATATTGTTGCATGCGCGAGTCTCACCGTGTGAGACTGAGCTTAATCGGCTCTCGCGAGCGATCGATACAATCGATCGTCTCCGCGACAAGGAAGTTGCGTTGTTTAATTACAACAACGATTAAGACAGAACGATCTCTGGACGTCAGCTCGTACGGACGTGCCAGGAGAATCTCCCGATTACCGCCTGTACTTAATTGAATAAATTGAATAAAGAGTCTGCTTATATTTCACGGATCGTATCTTCATTCTCGCGTTCGGTCGCGAGTGTGTGTGTGTGTGTGTGTGTGTATGTGTGTGCGCGCGCGTGCGCGTGCGCGTGCGCGTGTGCGTGTGTGTGTGCGTGCGCGCGCGCGCGCGTGTGTGTGTGTGTGTGTGTGTGTGTGTGCGCGTGTGTGTGTGCGCGCGCGCGCGTTCGAGAGAGTGCTCGAGGGAGCACGCGAGAGCGCAACAATATATTCTATACTTTTGCCTTCTTTATTTTATAACTATAAAGTATTTTTCACACCATGGTATATAAACATTACGTGCCTAAGTGCACGTAAAATAAACAAATTCCCTTGCACGTATTTCCGAAGGATGAACAAAGAAGAAGAAGTTGGTTAATAGCAATCCAAAGAATTCATTTAATTGGTAAGTTTACTAACAGAATTGTCAAAAAAGTTTAATATATATATGCCCTACTATTTCTCATTTTCTTTGATAGACTGGCAAACAGACAAACTGACAGATAAACACACAAGTAGGTATACTATGAGAGTTCTAACCCACTCTGGGTGGTCCTTTTTGTTTACATTTGTTTATGTAAACAAACATGTTTATAATGTAAACAAACATGATTATAATGTAAACAAACACGATAAATATGTAAAAAAACTCGATAAATAAGTAAACAAATATGATAATAATATAAACAAACATGATAAATATGTAAGCAAACGTCGTGGGTGGTCCTCGGGGAGGGGGGGGGCCTCTTATCTTCTCTTTGTTTATAAACATATCAGATAACAGCGGCATCAGATTACACCAGTTCCAGGAAGAATCCTTTGGACGTCGCCAATATTTTGACGATGAATCCTTTGATATCGCCGATATTTTGGCTATCTAACCGCGGATCTGCGCAGTTATTTTATCTTTGTTTATAAACATTTCAGAACCTGCACAGACCTGCACAGACCTGCATGGACCTGCACTGACATGCGCAATACCCCCTTCCCATAATTTCCAGGAAGAGCCTTTTGTTAATCAGTGACATGATAAATAGTGTTAGTTGTCAGATGTTGCTAGATGTCGCATAAGATTATAGACTTTCTCGTAAGCAAAAATCGCATGGAAACATATAAGTAACCACGCAAAATAAATACAACCACAATCGAAATTGGAAACATGATGTAACCACTAGCAAGTGTCCTGGTACGCATCATCATCGTCGACATTATCGATAACATTGTCATCCTCAAAGTCATATGATATGTATTATTAATTATTAATATTAATATTAATATTATTATGATCACATGTACGTAGCAAACAATAGAAAATGAAGCATTTTATTTGTAGAAAACGCTGCAGCCGTTGGACAGTCTACCAGAATGCTTTGTCCAAGCAAAGCCTAGTGTCTAACTCTTCCGAATTCACAATCATCGGCATCGTCATCGCCGACATTATCGACAACATTGTCATCCTCAAAGTATTATGGTATGTAATATTATTATTATTATTATTATGATCACACGTACGTAGCGAACAATAGAAAATAAAGTATTTTATTTGTAGAAAACGCTACAACCGTTGGATCACCCATCAGATCGCTCTATCCAACCAAAGCCTAGTGTCACAGCATTATAGCTAATAGTTTTAAAATATAAATAGTTTGTAAAAAATATGAGAATTTAAATAAATAATTTGACACATTAATAATTAATGTATTATTTATAAATCGAGGATACTCTATGAGAAGGAGACATACATCATTATCCATGGTGGAGGGGGAAACCGCGTCTGACTACCGCGTCTTGAGCCCTACGGTCTTGTTCTAACGCGACAGAGGACCTACGTTCTCTCTCGCTCTCACGCGCAAACATCTTTATTCTCTCTCACTCACATTCAATCCCACATACACACACGCGTTCCAACACTTTGAAAAATATTTGCATTATTATCCACACGATGCTCAGAACCTACCGAAAAAAAAAAATATCTTGACAATTAGAGCATACAAAGAAGAAAGAGTTAACAGCTTGCGAGTATCATTCAATTATAACAATTATTACATTTTCAATTAACGATCCAGATTTAAATCTGTACAGTATGCCATAGATATATATCTTTAAGAGCATGTTTATAACGGATAGCGAGCGCTGACTAAACAAATGTGGCGGCTATCAAAAAATCGATGAACAGGAAGAAGCGTTGCAAAGAGATTCATTCATACCTTTTTTTCATAATGCATGCATGAAATTGTGCTTTAAAAACTAAAATGATTTAATAATTTAATAGCAATATCATCATACTAGCTGTAATATACTATAGTACATAATTTTATACTTACTTTTGACGAACGTTGAAGGTAAAAATCTCTGAATTTAGCTATTGAAAAGGTTTTATATATCTAATCCAAAAGCGTGTCAAGAACATGTATTATCAATATCCATCGCGCAAAAAATAATTTCACATATTTATTTGAAAATATTATGGAAAATAATATAGAGATGTCTTAATTACATTTTATTTCTTCAAGATATGATTATAAATCACAAAATGATATGGATAGAGACAGCATAAATGTATTTTATTTGTTCATATCTATTATCTCTTTTTCATGTAAAAAAAATATAAATGACAATGTGCAATATTCCATTCTAATAAATGAACACGAAATCAATTGTAATTTATTGTATACTTTTTATTTCCTTTTCATAGTACACATAATAAGGAACCATTAGAATAAAAATTGTTGATGAGAACTGTTGTAATATAACCCTTTAATTATACACGAACATCGATATAAAAAATGTATTCTATCCAAAATATTTCCAACACGCATGGCTACAGTTTTAAATAAAATCTAATTGACATACATATATAATACATATACATATACATACATACATACATATCGATATAAAAAAAATGTCTTCTATCCAAAAAATATTTCCAACACGCACAGCTACAGTTATAAATAAAATCTGAATACCATACATATATAATACATACATATCGATATAAAAAATGTATTCTATCCAAAAATATTTCCAACACACACAGCTACAGTTTTAAATAAAATCTGAATACCATACATATATAATACATATCGATATAAAAAAGCATTCTATCCAAATATTTCCAACACGCACGGCTACAGTTTTAAATAAAATCTAATTGACATACATATATAATGCATATACATATACATACATACATACATATCGATATAAAAAAAATGTATTCTATCCAAAAAATATTTCCAACATGCACAGCTACAGTTTTCGATGTTCGCTAAATGTTCTGTTATTAACCACTTGATGTTTGATATATATTCTGTTACATAGATCGGTTTGTTGAATATCACCTTGATACATGCAACCATCATATCGAGATACATGTAAAATGTCATATATCAAACATGCCCCTTCGGGCTTTGTTGAATCGGAAAGAACCGCGCACGTTAATATTATAGATAAAAAGTAACTTTATAATGGTCACTGGCACAGTGTTAATTCACTTGTAAACCTGTGATGTATATGTGTATAGGTAAGCAAAAATGTAAGCAGGTCACTGGCACAGTGTTAATTCACTTGTAAACCTGTGATGTATATGTGTGTAAGCAGGTCACTGGCACAGTGTTAATTCACTTGTAAACCTGCTTAAAGTTACTTTTTATCTGTAATATTAACATGCGCGGTTCTTTCCGACTCAACAAAGCCCGAAGGGGCATGTTTGATATATGACATTATTTTACATGTGTCTCGATATGAAAGAGAGAGAGAGAGAGTGAAAGAGTGAGAGAGCGAGATGAAATGGCTCACTGTGTTACGCAGTGTCGTTGCTGGAAAACACCTCGTAACATGTAACTCTTACTATTCTTCATACAAGCTTGCCAAGGTGATAAACTAGATCCGAGCATTAAGTATTCGATAAAACCATGGAAAAACGTCCGTAATTATGTCGACGTAAAATTATTAATGAAAATGATATGGATGATACGGGTGGCGCGGTGGTGATGGAAATATTGGCTTCATGATCAATGCCTCCACGCATCCTGTCATTATCAAAATCGGTGACTTTGAAATATGATGTTGAACAAATCAGTATTATATTTCAAAGTCACTGAGTTTGCATATCATTGGGAGCAGATTTGTTTGTTTGTTTACCGCTTATCAGAAGATTTGATTTGTTGATATGAAAAGATATCTTTCCTTATGAATACATGGATCAAATGGATAAACTGTATGACACATGTTTACTCCAGAGTGACATTTATTTTTTTATGATTTCTAAAAAATTTATGCAAATTGATAGCAATGTAGTATTCGCGAGAACGTGTGTAATCATGTTTATGCCAAATTAATAACTAGATAGAAAGGTAGATTCGATGCTTCGTCTATTGATTGCGGATCAATACACATGAATATATACATGAATATATACATGATGGAAGTCTGCGTTTGAGATGAAAAAATCGATTTGGGTGTGTGTAATAAAAGAATAAAAAAATAGTATAAAAGCCAAATTATCTGTAACTTTAAAATTAACATTATTATCATTAGACATCTAGCAGCATTTCATTTGACAACTAATGTGACGGTTGGTTGGATGCCCATCGTTTGACATTCATTTAAGGTGATACTGGATACCGACATTACAGTTTCATATCTTTATTGTAATAATTCATCGAAACGGCTTAAAAAGTAACGGATTAAAAAATCCTTTTACAGGAATAAAGTACGTACTAAAACAATTTCTGCTGTACTCTTAAAATTACATAATTATATTAATTATTTATTGTGAGCTGTCAGGTCACAGAAACATTCACTTATATGAAGATTATATTAAGTTAGCACATAAATCGAGAGACCAGCAGGACTCGGACAGGAATAATTGACACTGTGGTAGCGATAAAAGTACGAGAAAATGTCTAATAAGAGAGATTTATTACAGTAAAGCTCACTCATTTTATTCATATGCAGTGTACATGTGGAACGGTAAACAATGCACGACAGTAGTTCCGGAATTTTCTAGAAGATGGCATTGGCGTGTCGATGTGACACTTCCTTGTGTTAGTAACTTAACACAAGGAAGATTCAAATGTATACACTACTACACACAACCCGAGTGCGTGAGGATACGCGCGTAGTCAACACGCGAACGTAAACGGAAAAAAGTTGACCGAACTGTCAAAGCGCGCGAGTGCCTGTTCGCTCCGTGTATTTTGGAGTGTAATCGTGTATTCGTATCGTGTCTCACGACAAAGACGGACAATGTCGTGATAATTAGTGATAGTCGTGATAATTAGAGCAGCCCCGAGGGCAGCCCCGAGCGTGTCGGCCACCACGCGAGGAAGCAGCAGCGCTAGCAGAACGAGATCATGAAGTCGAGCAGCGTGGAGAACCGGCTGCTGATGAACGGATCGGACAAGGAGTCGACGCGGCGCAGCCGCGACTCGGACTCGAGCGAGGGCCGGTTCTCAAAGAACTCCGAGTCCGAGAGCCGGTCCTCGATACCGCGCTCCAGCTCGGTTGAGCGGTTCTCCATGCGGGCCAACTGACTCGTCGGACTTCTCGCGCGCCAACTCCACGTCGAACGAGCGCTTCCACTCAGACTTCTCGATCGCGGTGGCGAGCCTTTAGAATCGTGAAATAACATAATTTCAAAGATTCTCAGTCCCGATTTCTAATAGTATGTACAATCAAAATCAGAAGCGTCTATTTTAACGGTACTGAGTATATAAAATTGATATATATAAAATTGCATGATTATATGTATATTACATATAAAAATCAGAAGCGTCTATTTTGACGATACTGAGTATATAAAATTGCATGATTATATGTATATTACATATAAAAATCAGAAACGTCTATTTTAACGATACTGAGTATATAAAATTGCATGATTATATGTATATTACATATAAAAATCAGAAGCATCTATTTTGACGATACTGAGTATATTACATATAAAAATCAGAAGCGTCTATATTGATCATAACAAAATTACCTTTTTAAAAAAAGGTAAAAAAAGCGTCAAGTATACGCCCGCAATAAAAAGTAATGATATATCATTAAATTGCGCCAACTATAGAAATGTTTGTATATTTAACAATTAGAAAGGCTATTATTTCATTATTAGTATCTTTAATAGTAAAATACTATGCAATGACTAATATGATTCTACAGTAAAAGTTTGGAGCTTATTGTTTAATATATCAGCATTTATAGATTAATAAAAAAATATGTTAAATATTAATTTAAAGAAAATATTGAATATTCTATATTTAAT
The DNA here is from genome assembly GCA_928718305.1 of Tetramorium bicarinatum. NCBI lineage: Eukaryota > Metazoa > Arthropoda > Insecta > Hymenoptera > Formicidae > Tetramorium > Tetramorium bicarinatum. The sequence continues at coordinate 20,512,183 of OV788325.1, forward strand.
TAAAAGTGATTAGATGTTGTAAGATATGTTTATAAAATTCTTGAAGATTGAAATCAATCAGTATTTTAATTGAATAAAAGATTTTATTGGATCTAGAGGCACGGTAGTGTCTCGCGCGCCAAGTTACGCGCAGCGAAGCGCCGAGACACGGCCGTGCCTCTTTTACGCGAAACGTCGTATTGAGAAATCCTTCGATTATCGGATCTCATTAACGAGTGAACCGATCAAATTCTAAGTAGGCTTAATCGAAAGCTTAGGATCGAATTATATAATGAAAGTGTTATTATTTTTATTTTACGTGAACTACGAGCGCAGATATCGCGATGTAAAGTTTAAAAAAGTTGAAAATGGGTAATTTTCATTTAAGAAACGTCGTCGTCGTCTCCTCCGCCCCGGCTAGTGGTGGGGAAATGTCCAGGTTCGTTTTTTTACCGCAAGAGCGCCACTGTTACGCGGCGTCTGCACTGACTGAACTGCATTGCTGAACTAGTGCAACTCAGTGCAGTTATAACGAGAATCGACCCATAATCTCAATGTGTTATCTAACGGATTTGGCGGCACCGAGGCACGCGAAGGGACCGTGCAAGGCGATTCCCGTTAACCGGGATGTCCGGGTCGCGAAGATCACGACACAGAGGTGCGCCACGAGAACCGACGGGTTCGGCGGCACCGGGGTACGCGGAGGGACCGTGCCAGACGATTCCCGTCAACCGGGATGTCCGGGTCGCGAAGATCACGACACAGAGGTGCGCCACAAGAACTAAAAGGTTCGGTGGCACCGGGGTACGCGTAGGGACCGTGCCAGATGACTCCCGTCAACCGGGATGTCCGGGTCGCGAAGATCACGACACAGAGGTGCGCCACGAGAACCGACGGGTTCGGCGGCACCGGGGTACGCGGAGGGACCGTGCCAGACGATTCCCGTCAACCGGGACGTCCGGGTCGCGAAGATCACGACACAGAGGTGCGCCACAAGAACTGAAAGGTTCGGCGGCACCGGGGTACGCGTAGGGACCGTGCCAGACGACTCCCGTCAACCGGGATGTCTGGGTCGCGAAGATCACGACACAGAGATGCGCCACGAGAACCAATGGGTTCGGCGGCACCGGAGTACGCGTAGGGACCGTGCCAGGCGATTCCCGTCAACCGGGATGTACGGGTCGCGAAGATCACGACACAGAGGTGCGCCACGAGAACCGACGGGTTCGGCGTCACCGGGGTACGCGTAGGGACCGTGCCAGACAACTCCCGTCAACCGGGATGTCCGGGTCGCGAAGATCGCAACACAGAGATGCGCCACGAGAACCGACGGGTTCGGCGGCACCGGGGCACGCGTAGAAATCGTGCCAGACGACAAACTGATATAATATTAATTGTGCTTATTTTAGATTTATTTCAGATATATTAATCTTATTTTATTAAAAGAATCAAGTATATATTTGTTTAACATGTTTAATAAATAATAATTTAGATGATAGTATAGTAGTAATAAATTTTATAAAATTACGCCTTAAAAAAGGTAGTAATTACTACAAAATGTGTGAAATCCTAACAAAATTACCTTTTCAAAAAAAGGTAAAAAAATGCGCCAAGTATACGCGCTCAAAAACGCCCAAAAAATTACGTCTAAAAAAAGAATCCTTCTACAAAACTACGCTTAAAAAAGAACTCTTGTATTAATTACCTTTGTACAAAAAGAGGTTTTTCCCACAAAAAATGTGATATCAAGAAAGTGCGCCAACTATACAATTGGATAGTTTCATAATACTCTTTGGTTAGTGTTTATAGTCTGATTTTATATATAAAATTGTAAATTTTTTTTCAAAATACTTGGCGCCGCCAAACCGAATAAATCGCACACGCACACCCACACATCCATCTGCGCACGCATAAACACATTAAGAGAGAAAAGGTTAGACAATTAATTTATTCGGTTTGGCGGCGCCAAGTATTTTAAAAAAAAATTTACAATTTTATATATAAAATCAGACTATAAACACTAACCAAAGAGTATTATAAAACTATCCAATTGTATAGTTGGCGCACTTTCTTGATATCACATTTTTTGTGGGAAAAACCTTTTTTTGTACAAAGGTAATTAATACAAGAGTTCTTTTTTAAGCGTAGTTTTGTAGAAAGATTCTTTTTTGAGGCGTAATTTTTTGGGCGTGTTTGAGCGCGTATACTTGGCGCATTTTTTTACCTTTTTTTGAAAAGGTATTTTATTACAAACAAATATTTTTAACACAGACACAAACATATATATATGTATATATACATATACATACAAATATTTTATTCAAAATACTTGGCGCTGCTAAACCGAAATATGTTAAAATAAATAAATAAATACGTTAATTGCTTTAATCCCGTTTTTCTAATACGTTTGTGTGCGTGCGTGCGTGCGTGCGTGCGTGCGTGCGTGCGTGCGTGCGTGCGTGCGTGCGTGCGTGCGTGCGTGCGTGCGTGCGTGCGTGCGTGCGTGCGTGCGTGCGTGCGTGCGTGCGTGCGTGCGTGCGTGCGTGCGTGCGTGCGTGCGTGCGTGCGTGCGTGCGTGCGTGCGTGCGTGCGTGCGTGCGTGCGTGCGTGCGTGCGTGCGTGCGTGCGTGCGTGCGCGTGCGTGCGTGCGTGCGTGCGTGCGTGCGTGCGTGCGTGCGTGCGTGCGTGCGTGCGTGCGTGCGTGCGTGCGTGCGTGCGTGCGTGCGTGCGTGCGTGCGTGCGTGCGTGCGTGCGTGCGTGCGTGCGTGCGTGCGTGCGTGCGTGCGTGCGTGCGTGCGTGCGTGCGTGCGTGCGTGCGTGCGTGCGTGCGTGCGTGCGTGCGTGCGTGCGTGCGTGCGTGCGTGCGTGCGTGCGTGCGTGCGTGCGTGCGTGCGTGCGTGCGTGCGTGCGTGCGTGCGTGCGTGCGTGCGTGCGTGCGTGCGTGCGTGCGTGCGTGCGTGCGTGCGTGCGTGCGTGCGTGCGTGCGTGCGTGCGTGCGTGCGTGCGTGCGTGCGTGCGTGCGTGCGTGCGTGCGTGCGTGCGTGCGCGTGCGTGCGTGCGTGCGTGCGTGCGTGCGTGCGTGCGTGCGTGCGTGCGTGCGTGCGTGCGTGCGTGCGTGCGTGCGTGCGTGCGTGCGTGCGTGCGTGCGTGCGTGCGTGCGTGCGTGCGTGCGTGCGTGCGTGCGTGCGTGCGTGCGTGCGTGCGTGCATGTGTTACCTACAAATTATAAATGTACAGTGTTTATTAGCGGTATTACTGCAAAAATTTGTTTATTATTATTCTTTGTGTAAGGTAATTTTACAAATTTGTAATTAATTTTATGCAAAGGCCAAATTTGAAGAGCAGATAAAGCATTGACTTTAAATATGCCCAAACGGACAGAGCTAAATGGATTGTTATAAAGTTCCTCAACAACTGTAAATTTACGACCTATTGCTACATAAGTGCCTTCACTCGATGTTGCGATATTTTCTAAACAGACGATATTATTTTCAATGAAACAACGGTTATCAGAAGATTTAATTAAAATAATAAAACGAGGAAATTCAATCTTTGAAAACTGCGGACTCAAACAATCTGATATCAATGGTCCTTTTTCGTGTGGAGTTTTAACATTCATTTTTGAAATATTATTAAAATTGTCAGAATTTATCTTACAAACACTCATCTCTGTATAGCGATTGCTAATTTGCTGTAATGGTTTATCCGGTTTTCTTAAAATAGATTTCAAATCTTTCATAAAATTTTCAAACGGAAAAGCACTAAAAGTATCTAATGGTCCAAATTGTTTTACGCAGCCAGTTAGATGTAAAAGACCATGAATATTATGGGATGCTAATTCGGGTCCGTAAATTTTAATAAAGCATTCGACAAAATGTTTCATTAATTTATATTCCGCATATTCAATATGTTCAACTGTACTTTTCTGACATAAGATGCGAACAGCAACGTGTAGAGTGAGAAAGTTGGAGAAAATATCAGAATTCAATTCTTTTCGCAATATAATAGGACCGGTATATAATAAAAATTGTCTCAATTCAATTGCTTTCCACTGTGCGAAATCTTGTATTTCTCGTGGTCTTCTTGCAAATTCTGTTGGAATAAAATTTCTAATATTAAGAAGGGATTCGGAAACATTGTTTATTTTATACGAAGCTAAATATTTAGTTTTAAGAGGTCCACTTGTCCATAATTTTATCAACTTCTTAACAACGCCAATACAGATCAAGTGCATATAATTCAATGGTATCTGAGATACAATGCCAAAATTTTGAATATTTAATAAAATAGAACGACCAAGATGAAGTTCTTCCTGAATTTGATTAGAAAAGCTATCGTCAGTTCTTGTTTGATAATCGCAACCGGGAAAACAAACTCTTTTAGCAATAAAATTACCTTTAATCGTACATTTTGGGCAGCTGAAATAGCCCGTATGTCCTTTAGTAAGAGTAATGAAAGATTTAGCAGGAGCATCACATATGATAGAGTGTAACGTTACTGAAAATGTTATCTCGTTATGAGTAACGCCCTCATTAATTAAATTATTGATCTCGTCTACAAATTGTTGAAGAAATTCATTCGCATCCGCTGGTTTAATTTTACCGAAATAACAACCGATAAGAAATACTTTTTCGTAAGGCATAATTCGACCTAAAATGGGCCATAATTGATTTGAATTTGATCGAGAAATCGGTAGACCATCGATACCAATTTGAATCTGAATAGGAGACGAAACCGTATTTTTGTTTCTAGATAAGAATTGAAGAATGCCGTTTTCAATACCAATATGACAATATTGTCCAGGAAACATTTCAGTAATAACGGACGATTGTGGTGTACGTAATAATGTCTTTGCACATTTCGGTAAATTGGAAAAAGTTGGATGTACTGTTCTCAAACCGGTCAATAAATGCGATAAAGCTACATGAGAAATACGATGCGTGATAGCCCATTGTACTAAAAATTCTTTAAAATTATTATCGTTTTCTCTTTCTTCTGATTTATTATCCTCTCTTACACTGTCCTCTGTTATATCGTTTTCTCGATGTAAAGATATATTATTTAAAGAAATATCAGAAATATTTGGAAAATTGGAAACTGGTAAATATATTTCTTCTTGTCCAATTTCAGAGACAGCATTATTAAAATTGACAATCTCGTCATGAGCACTACTCGAGGTAGAATTATTTAAAGTTACGCATGAATTGGAATATTCTTCATTAAATAGGGCTGACAATAATTCATCGGTCTCTTGTCGAACTAATTTACGACGATATCTTGTTGAAAAACACGACGGCAATTTACGCTTTGGCATGGTTGTTAATTATAAATATTTATGTAAGCTATGCAAATGTATATTGTAATAAAACAAAAACTATAAAATAATAATAGAAATTTAATATTTGCATTTTTCGGCACTTCTCGATGCTTTTGCAGTCCAATTAATTGTCCAACGCTTATCAATTCTCGTTGCCGTTCACAAGACGTGCATCGATAGACGGGAACAGAATTCTCGATTGCTGAAAGAAACTTATAATAAATACGGATATAAAAGGATATAAAGGATATAAAAGAGTAAAACGCATAACGACATGTACATCTACATCTGTAAAGGTTCGTACATGGTCTGTATCTCTATAAACTTTTGACTCTACACGCATTCTTAATAAAGAAAAGAATTAATAAAGAAATATTGAAAATTATTCACGTATTATTCTTTTCTCGACGTTTGTACGTTCTTTAGATAAAGCTATATATTATACCAATTATATGTATAAAGAATTAATTAATTTACGGCGGTACCCTCGTAAAATGTGCGATGGAAATTTCTGCTTCGGCACGGTTAATTCCACCGTAATATTTCTATTCTCTACATAAATATATTTATTGCACTCGAATAAAAATTATTTAATAATGATTGTGACGATACGTCTCCCCTCTCGTCACTAGCCGACGAGCGCCCACGCACAGCGCTCCGACCCACGCGATTTCCCCCACCACGCCGGCATCCGCCTACGCGCTATCCCCACCACGCCGGCATCTACGGATATAAAAGGGGGCCGCCGCGGCAAGACATCACCATTCCTCGCGGTCAGGAGCTACTGACCGCATCCCCTACACAGCGTCACGGTGTTGCCGTGCGCAGCCGGGTCTACCGGTGTGTAAACTTCCTCCTCCGGGTGCTACCGGAGACTCTATACCTGTCCGACTCCTGACCGCGCTGGGTGCTACCTGCGTATCCGCACGGCGTAACGGTGTTGCCGTTACGCAACCGGGAGCCACCGGTGTGCAACCAATCCTCTCCTCGGGAGCTCCCGAGGAGACACCGTACCTGTCCTGTTTCCCTGCCGAGTGCCACCGAGGCACTACACCGAATCGTCCGCGTCGTACTCCGACACGACCCGCGTCCGCGAATTACGCGTCGCACCATTAATTATCAGTCGCGCTGCTTCTTTGTAAACCGCGCTCCGTTTAGAATATAAGTCGCGCCGTCCTTTGTAAGCCGCGCTCCGTTTCTGTTAATACATCGTAGTCTATAAGTACACACACCCACCGACCAAATCGACACCCGCGACACTACACACATACATATATCATTTTGTACAATCCATTTCTTCATGTTATATATATGAATAAATATTGTTATTTTATTTTCTAAAAACCAGAGCAGTGTCTTCTCCTTTTTCCCACCCTCGACCCCGGCGAGCTACTATAAATACCCGCATGAAAAAGGCGTACCGTTACATTGGCGCCCGAACAGGGACCTGACTTGCTCCGAAAAGACATTGCTCTGAAAAACAGCGTCACTCATGAAGAGGTGGATATATTATTTGTCAAAAACCAAGCTTGCGGCTGAATTAGATCGTTTAGGCTTAGATAGTACCGGTAATTTAGAAGCGTTACGACAAAGAATTCGAGACTACGTTGACGAAAACCCGGAATACGAATATTCCGATCCGGTTGCCCCAGAGCTCGAAACGCTTAAAACAATACCCGAAACAGACGAGATGGAGATTCCGCCAGAGGAGGCAAAGCCCGTCCTCACCGACACGGCCGCCGTGTTAAACCAGATCCGGAAGTGGGGTTGCCAGTTCGATGGCCGAGACTCCTGGGCGTTCTTAGAGAGGGTAAAAGATTTGAAGAAGGGGTACTGCTACTCTGGAGAACAACTACTACAAGGACTACCCGAATTATTACGTGGGGAGACCCTCTTGTGGTACCGTAATACCAGAGATGCCTGGACCACCTGGGAGGATTTTATCCAGGACTTTCAAAACGAGTTCCTGCCACCCCAGTATCGAGCAAAATTGACCCGAGAGATCGTGGGTCGATACCAAAAGCCCGACGAACCGTTCCAAAAATTCGCAACGGCCATACTTACCAGTATGCGAAGAGCAGGAGGGTTCTCAGCGAACGAACAGCTCGAACGGCTATACGAGAACATGAGCCCGAAGTACAAATATTGTATCCGCCGAGCCGAGATTAATAATATTGGGGAACTAAAAGCTCGAGTCACCGAGTATGAGGCCGTTCAACAACAAGAACGAGAACAGAAGGCCGAGCCAAAATATCAAGGGGCAGGCCCAGCAGTCGCCGCCGCTACCTACAATCGTGAGGAATGCTGTTGGCGCTGCAAACAGCGAGGCCATACTCGGCTCGATTGTAAGAGACCACCGAAGAAGTTTTGCTCCCAGTGTGGAAAAGACGGGGTCCTTACTCGAGAATGTCACCCGAGACAGGGAAACGCCGCTCGGACCGGGAGCGAAACCGTCGCAACCCGGTCCGAAGCAATATCCGAATAAATTATCAGCCTCAGCCGCATATTTCCGTCCGCCTCCACCAGCGCCAGCTAGAGGCATTAATAGACTCCGGGTCAGAAGTGTCATTTATTAACGCCGACACCGCCCGACATGCCGAGTCAATGGGGTACTCTCCCCGCAGTGAAAGCCAGAACGTCCACCTGGCAGACGGAGAGTCAACCCGAATCCCCGGAACGTACACCTTTCCGGTAAGAATCGGGAGCAAGAAATATCAACACGACTTCTTGGAGATGCCATCCTTGAAAAGCCCCATGTTAATCGGCGTCGACCTATGGTCCCGTACTGAGATTACTCTCGCGGCACCGCCTCGCACCGCCTGGAGACGCACCCGTAACGCTTGCGAGACCACCACGTCCGGGCTGACCAAATATACCGGGGAGGAAGAAATCCAGCTACAAAAATTTCTAAGCCAAGAACTGACGAAATTTGAGGGAATCAGCGGACCGACCGACCTGATCTCACACCGTATCCGCCTTAAATCCGACCAACCAATAAAGCAACGCTATAGGCCGAGAAATCCGGCTATGCAAGCCATTATCAATCAAGAGGTTGATAAGATGGAAAAAGACGGAATAATTAAACCGTCACACGGGGCATGGAGCTCACCAATCGTGGTCGTCCGCAAGAAAGACGGCACCCACCGGTTTTGTATAGACTTCCGCCGGGTAAACGAAGTCACCGAATGAGACACATACCCCCTACCCCAGGTGGCCGCAACCCTGGATAAACTCCGAGGGGCTCGTTATCTTTCGACTCTCGATCTAAAAAGTGGCTACTGGCAAGTACCACTGGAGCCAGAAAGCCGACCAGTCACGGCATTCACAATTCCAGGAAGGGGGCTGATGCAATTTCGGGTCATGCCGTTTGGGCTACACTCCGCCCCGGCAACATTCCAGTGATTATTAGATCGAGTGCTGGGACCCGAACTAGAGCCTCACGTAATGGTCTATTTAGACGACATTATCGTGGCCAGCCCAACCTTCGACGACCACCTGAGACACCTGGCCGAGGTGTTCCGCCGAGAAGCGAAGCTCCGTCTTAACCCCGAAAAATGCCATTTTTGCCGAGATCAACTCAAATATCTTGGCCATATCATAGATCGCCAAGGAGTACGAACCGACCCTGCGAAAGTCAGCGCAGTGACAAATTGGCCGACACCCACCACCATCCGACGGGTGAGACAGTTCCTGGGCATGGCCTCTTGGTATCGGCGGTTCGTACCAAATTTCTCCGTCGTCGCTACTCCGCTTAATCAATTAACACGCAAAAATGCCAAATGGAAATGGGGCCCAGACGAGGAAGAAGCTTTCCAACGGCTTAAACAAGCCCTAATTACAGCACCGGTATTAGCGTGTCCCGATTTCAACCGACGATTCGTCCTTCAAACGGACGCCAGTATAAACGGCCTCGGCGCAGTCCTGACACAACACCAGGACGACGGAGAGCGCGTCATCGCGTATGCCAGCCGAACATTAAACGGGGCCGAGAAAAATTATAGCCACGGAGCTCGAGTGCCTGGCAATTATATGGGACATCCGAAAAATGCGGGGATACCTGGAGGGGTACCCATTCACCGTGGTCACGGACCACCAATCGCTCCGCTGGCTACAGAAACTAGAAGAACCGTCTGGCCGACTAGGCCGCTGGCTGTTCGAACTCCAACAATATGAGTTCGACGTACGATACCGTAGGGGAAGCGCCAACAAGATGGCTGACGCATTGTCTCGCCAACCCGAGGTATGTGCCGCGCGACCCGGAACCCGAATACAAGAGTTCTTTTTTAGGAGTACTTTTGTAGAAGGATTCTTTTTTGAGGCGTAATTTTTTAGGCGTTTCTATTCGACGATGAATTAGCATATAGGCACGTTACATAATTTTCAATGTATTCACGAATGCGTTTACGCATGGCGGGAAACCAGTATGACCCGTGAATTCCACGAAAAGTTTTTTCGAACCCGCAGTGCGCCATGTCATCATGGTACACTCTTATAATATTGTTTAACATAGAATCAGGGACCGCGAAACGAGCGCGATCCTCGCTTTTTCGATATATTAAACCGTCAATCATTTCGAATTTTTCGTTATCACCAAACTCTAAGCTATCTGCTATTTCTTTTAATCGCGCGTCTTGAAGCTGTCTAAATTCTAGCTCGCGTTCTAAGGGCAGAACTTCGAGATAACATACTTGGCGACTCAACGCGTCGACATGCGCCATACGTTTTCCAGGGCGATGTTCGACTTTGAAATCATAACTTTGTAACATTAACGTCCAACGCGCGATACGCGGATTGAGATTGGCTTTATTAATTGCGTAAACCAGCGCGTTGCAATCGGTTATTATCGTGAACTTTATACCGTACAAATATATATGAAATCGTTCGACCGCGCGCACGATAGCATTTCAAGCTCGAAACTATGATAGCGGGACTCCGCTTGATTCGTAGCTTGACTAAAAAAGGCCACCGGCGCCCACTTTGTATTTTCTTGTTTTTGTAACAATATAGCTCCAAGTCCGTGGGAGCTCGCGTCCGTGTGTAATTCTGTGGGTGCCGTCGGATTGTATAAATAAAGCACGGGGTGTGCAGTTAATTCTTTTTTCAATATATCAAAGGCGGTGACACAATCTTTATTAAAATTATATTCAACCAATTTTCTTAATAAGTTGTACAATGGTCTAGCTTTCGTGGCAAAATCTTTGATAAATTTTCGGAAGTAGCTAGCCAAGCCTAAGAAACGTTGCAATTGGTGCACGTTTTTCGGAGCCGGAAAATTTCTAACGGCTTCCGTATGCCGTTCGCTCATCGTGAGCTGATTTTTGGATATTATATATCCTAAAAACTCTATCTTTTTTTTCAAAAAATTGCACTTAGCAAAATTTAATTCAAAACCATATTTACGTAGCGTTAATAGAACTTCTTTTAAAACAGATAAATTTTCCTCGACAGCCCTTGATGCTATTAGAATATCGTCAATATAAACGAGAATTTTATTTTCTCTAATAAACGGTTGCAATATTTGTACCACTCGTTTTTGGAATTCCGCGGGGGCTTCCGAATAACCAAAGGGGAGACGTACGTACTCAAATTGCCCGTCGGGCGTGGCGAAAGAGAAGTACTTCGTGTGTTCAGGTTTTACTTTTATTTAGTGAAAACCATCCTTTAAATCTAATAACGAATATACTGACTTGTCGCTTAATCTCGCGAGATAATCTTCTATTAAAGGAAAGGGGTACTTTTGCTTGATTACGCGCGGGTTCAATGGGCGCAAATCAACGCAAAGTCTCAGATTACCATTTTTCTTTCGCACCGGCACGATTCTTGCGCAATACGGTGATGTACTTGTTTTAATGATACCACGTTCTAATAAATCGTCGGTTATTTCGCGGATTTGTTCGCGCTCTTTTAACGCAAATCTCCGCGGCGCGTACGCATACGTCGAGCTATCTTTTAAATTTACGCTCACATTATGATCATCTTCAATCATTTTTACATCGGCGTGCATACATTCTAGTACAACTTTTTTGAGGTAATCTTTATCTTTTTTTTCAAAATCTATTTCACAATCATCTAATATCGACTCGGTATCTACATTAGTAAAACAAACATCTGTTTGTAACAAAAGTTGCGTAAAAGTATCCACGCTTTCTTTAGACGGTCGAAAGATTAACGTTAAATCATGTCGTTCAAGAAAATCACGACCAATTATCAAATCAAGATCCGAAAAATCAGAATCAACTACATGAAAAACAATATCGAAATCACGACTCGGAATTTCTTTGAATTTAATATTTGATTTTATCTTTCCGAGCACATTGATCGGTGTTTTCGGCAGCGCGTTAAACTTTCAATCGACTTTTTCCAATGAATCAATCGTTTCCTCAAAAACTTTATTAATTATTAATTATTTTCTTTATTAATTATTATCTAGGCTAATAAACGAAACAGGACTTCCCGTGTCCATGAGAGCACTTAAATTATTTTTTTCTACCGTTAATACAATTTACGAAAACGATCGGAGCAGAAAGATAAAACTTATCTTTTTCGGTCTCTGCGACCGTCGCCGTTGTCGAAGGTTGAGAGGATGAGTCCTTCGCCGCGGCTGAGGTCGTCTCCGCTGCTCGCTCCTTCTTCTTAAGAGCCAGGCAGTCGGCTTTCCAGTGTCCTTTCTTTTTGCAATAGTTGCACGTGCCCTCAGTAGATTTGCTGTTGCCTTGCTCGATCGTCTTGCCGTCAGACGCCTTGTGACCCTCTTTATTACGAGCACCCTTGTTTAGATGCGAGCTCTTCTTCTCCAGGTCACTCATTCCGAAGGTGATCCTCCTCATGTCTTCTAGGAACTTGTCGACTGACTGAGTAGGCAAAGTCAGAGCAGTTGCGCGCAGCGAATGCTGCTGAATACCCCCAATTATGAGGTTAATCGAATCTGTCGTCGGGATGTCCAAGCGATGGATCAAAGTCAGTTTGTCTATCGCGTATTGGTCAAAAGATTCTTTTGACACATTCCATTTCCTTGCTTCAATACGCTGCATCGCAGCCGTAAAGGAAACGCGACGATCAAACATTTGCAATAGCGCTTGTTTGAGCGCTGACCATGATTCCAGAACATGTCCTTGTTGCATTTCGTACCATTTTTTGGCGAGCTTTGTCAATTTGGCTGAGGCAGCCAACAAGACGACATCACTGGGCGCCCGGTGAACCTGGGCTACCCTGTCGACCCTCTGGGTCCAACTTTGCACATTCTCATCGTCGGTGCCGCCGAACTCTGGAATTTGAGGCGTTAACAACGATACTGCTTGTGCCGGTGTCGACGTGCTGATCGCCGGAGAACGAGGCGAATCCACAGTCTCTCTTTCCAACGGCACCTCACTCGATACGGATGCTTCTCTGCGAGAGAGAGCCCGCATTTCTTCCAACATTTGCTTCTGTTGGTCCATAAATGCTCCCAGCATCATTGTGAAACGATCCATGGATCCCTCGTGTGACGGGATGTCAAGAGGTTGCACAATCGTTTGATTCGACGGACCCGGTAGATCGGATTGACTTCCTTTCCTCGAGCCCGGTTTTTGCGCGGCTGTTCGTCAAGGGCAATTCTTCCGGTCGGCTGATCCTCGTCAGATGCTCCAAGATCGAGTCAATGATTTTGTCTCGATCGGTTAAGGATGCCACCGTGAGTTGATAGCGAATTGCCTCCTGTCGGACTTCATCGAGCGTCATTCCTTCTAGTCGTTCTCGCTCCATAATTTGTTGCTGCGTTAATTGTCTTCTCGTTCCAATCATATAAGTCACAGTACGTTCACGTAAACGAATGTTTTGGAGACCGTGTTCACAATAGGCAACACAAGGTCGGAGCTAACAGATCGTAATGCGCGAAGTCTCTCGAACGGCTTCTTGCTTCGATCAATTTTCACTAGGAACAATGGATTTGAATCCCACTTCTGAAATTTCTGTAATGTCCAATTTGTAATTTCTATTGTCCGAAAATAACCAATTGATACAAGAGAACACGATGTCAGGAATGGGAGTTGGATTTCCAATAAGTTCAAAAGTTCTCGATTATTTAATAATAATGTCTTTAATTCCCGAATGCGATACAATTCACACAATGCAAACGGATTAACGAAGCCAGAAGGTTGATCAAAGATACTTGGAGTACCGAAATCAAAAAGGCCCGAGACCTTTACTCAAAACCAATCATGGCAAAACAATCGTTATAAGACTTTTCTTCAAGACTTCCCGAAAGAGAGTGTCGCCCCGCTTCTCGGCCCTCGGAGCGTTAGCTTGCCTCGAGCCGTGTGAGAGCGGTGGGGCATCATATAGGGTGGCAAACAATCAAACATTGTTGCTGCCCTTGAGATCGGCACGAACTCCAAATAAGTCAAAAATAATCTTACATTTACAACGATCACGTGAACACTGACATGTCGTACGGGGATTTCTGCGCGTTTTGTAACGATTGTTGGCAGCGTGAGTACGAATTCGTAGTGATAGACAAGGACAGTCCGCTTACGAATGGGCGATATCGAAAAGGATTTAACATGTTTGCGATACCACAACACAGTTAGTCGTCGATACTCCATCGAGGCAAACGCGAACGATCTGTTGACATGACGGGGAACAAAGATATTCGTGAACGTGAAAAGATCGCGAGGGAGATTGAGAAGACGAGTGAATAGATTCGCAAGAAACATCGCGCTTTGAAGACTGGTAAAATCGAGGATGATATCGCGGTGAAAACGCACTTCAAGCCTATTATCGAACCGCTGCAAAAGATGGTTGAAAATTCTGGCATGCGCACGATAACGGAAGAACCGCGTGACGATGACGACGGCGACGGCGACGGCGACGTAGAAGACGAAACGTTATTTGCTCAGAAGCATGAGGAGGAGGATGCGACATTGAGTAAGACAAAGAGAAAACGATCGTTGGTTCACGCATCGACACCGTACAAAACTTATCGATTTGCGCCTCCGCTGAACGTATCACCGATACCGACCGCGACGGTAACAACCGTACAATCGCCCGAATTGCTCGCGAGCGAGAATCTTTTCGAGCGAACAGATGACTCGCTCAATACAACCGTTCGAAAGCAGCTGGAAACGGCAGAAGGTCGAGAAACCTTGCTTGGTAACCTGGGTTAAGTCGAAGGTACATCGAAGACGTTTTAAGCGATGATCGACTAAGCGGTTTAGATAATGTATACGGCGTTCGTCTGAGCAGCGATGGAGCAATGATGCTCGATGATAAACGCATTAGCGTGGACAACGCTGACAACATAATTATCGATGGCGTACGATTCGCCGGTACGCCTGGTCTTTATGAGTTAATCTTCAAGAAATTGCCCGCTAATAGCGTCTATACAGAGAAAGATAAGTTAAACTATAAGAATATACTGCTGTTGACGAACGCGCATAGACTCAATTATAATGCGCTTAATCGCATATCGGGCAACAGAGGCTATAAGTACAAATATATAATCGCGCCGTTACTATCGATCGAATCCAAGAGCAAATCTGGAGAAGGACTGCTTCGTGCTATGACTCTGAACGACAATGCGATTGATTACGTGCACTGGGACGATCCCAACGAGCTGGTGGATCGTCTACGTTTGCTCGACGCTTCGCGCCAAGCCGGTCATAACTCTCACGACAACGAGATATTGTCGATCATCGAGGAACTTCGCGAAGCTGGTATTATTATAAATTAACCGGAGTATCCTCGAAACGAACCAGTTGATTGGCATCACTCACATCGAAAAATGCCTGTCAATAAATTCGGTCTATTTGAACGGAGAAATGACTCGATCAGCGGCTGGAGCGAACTGGTGAGAAGTTACGTGCGTGATACTGCACTGTGCCGTGTCGGTGTGGAATTTGACGCAAAGTCGTGCAAGATTCGTCGTGTAGCGCAACCTGAGGATGACGATGACGCGGCTAACAAACTATATGTGGAACAGTGCGTTAAAATTTTGACCAACAGAGAAAATTTGTCGAGAAGCTGACAGCGTTCGAGAGGAATGAGCATGTGTTACGGGCCGCGATAAACGAGCTGCGACGCGACGCTACCACCGAGTCAGAAACGGTGGCGAACGGAGAGGATAAGAAAGCAGTTTAAAAGTTAAATCTTCACACGTACTATTACCAGTCAATGATCGCATCGCCGAAACATGAGATCTGAAGATGAAAATATCGTCAGTTCCGAGAGACGACGACTCGTCGAGGAACTGCATGCCCCGGCGAGAAGAAATTTTCCACGAAGACGTGTTATAGTTAGAGGATACGACGACCTGTGGCAAGCTGATATCGTCGAGATGCAGCCGTACTCGCATTTCAACAGAGGCTATCACTACATACTCACCGTCATCGATGTGTTGAGTAAATACGCATGGGCCGTGCCACTCAAGAGCAAAGGTGGAAGCGAGACAGCCAAAGCTATCGCCGAGATAATTCGAGAGAGCGAGAGACATCCGAAAAATTTACAGACAGACAATGGAAAGGAGTTTTACAACGCCGACGTGCAACGACTTGTGAAGAGACACGCCATAAATCATTATTCCACGTATTCGGTGTTGAAGGCATCGGTTGTCGAGCGATTCAATCTCACACTCAAGAACGATATGTGGAAGATGTTTACACTCAACGGAAACTATAAATGGATCAACGCGTTGCCGCGTCTCGTCTCAGAATACAATTCGCGAAAACATCGAACGATCGGCATGCGACCCGCCGATGTTACGCCCGCGATCGCCGAAAGACTCTTAGCTACGGTATACAGCGTGATAAAGATTGCGGGACCGGCAAAGTTCAAAGTAGGCGATTCGGTTCGCGTGAGCAAATACAAGACCGTCTTCGAGAAGAGTTACACGCCAAATTGGACCACCGAGGTGTTTAAAATCATTAAAGTACAGCGTACTAATCCCGTGACGTATCTACTCGAGGACTATCGTGAAAAATCTATCGCGGGAACGTTCTACGAATATGAATTGCATCGCGCGACCGATCCCGACGTGTATCTCGTGGAGAAGATACTGCGTAGAAGAGGTGACAAGGTTTACGTGAAATGGCTGGGATTTGATGAGTCGCACAATTCATGGATACACAAGGACAATGTGGTTTAATTTGCATACAAAAAAGTTTATTTATTTCAAACATGTATAAAAAAGAGCAATACGCACACATTATAAAAAACATAATATAAAAAAGATGAGTACATTATGAGATACACACAACACACATAATATAAAAAAAAGATGAATACACACACATTATAAAAAGAATACATATAATATAAAAAAAGATGAATACACACACACACAGTATAAAAATGTAAAATATATGAGATACGATATGAAATATGAGATACGCAAGGACAAAGAATCTTTTATTAATATACCTTTTCTAGTAATACATAGTATAATATTATATTTACAGAGGTATTCGATAATGTCCCCATGGCAGAGTTTCGGTAGAATCGGGCTTAATGTATCGCTTGTCGTCGTACGGACTCAGAGCGATTTTCTTTTCGGACACTGTATACACTTCATGCAGCTTGGATCTTATGCAAGTCTGTTGTCGCGTCATTTCAATTTCCTTTTTCAAACATTGCGTGTAATCGTCGAACGTTATCGTTCGCGCTACAACGTTACTTTTGACGCCTTTTGCTTTTTTAGTATCCTTCTTACCATCTACCTTCAACGCGTACATCTTCGCTCTGAGCCCGACGAATTCAGTCATTATCGCGCCGTTGTTTTCATCTTTCATTAAACCCGGTATTTTTTTATTAGCGAGCGGAATACCGTACGCGTTGTCGATCGGATAATCGCTCGTGTCAAATCTATGAATGTCGCATTTCATCGTCTCATACACGTCATTGCACTTGATGTGGTATATGAGACTGTCAGTGTCGGTGTACGTGATCTTACATCTGTCGCGATATAAAGGTAACATGTACTCGTGATGAAATTCGTACAAACAGACTTTAGATATGTCGAGGATGCACATATCTACGTATATCGGTTTGTCGAATTTCACTTCGAGTTTACGCATCTCGATAGCAACGAGATTTTCTGAAAAAATGCTTCGATTGTGGAAATTCGGTTTCGCGATCATTGCCTCCGCGCCGTATCGTCCATCCCATTTAGTTAACAATTTCACGTCGACGTGATTACGAACGTTTTCCATGGTTTTACCAAATACGGCGTTGTTCATTAATTTACACAAGTTTTTTTCGAAATTATTTTTGGCGAGAGTTCTAAATTTCGTATTGAGTTCTATGTAATTACGGAGCCATGTAGATTGTGCGAATTGCAGCACGCGATGAATTTTCGTGACGCGAAGACCGTGACGCGTGCATTGCTGCAGATTACGATAGTGTATGACGTATTGTTTCTTATCATACAGAGTCGCCGGAAATTTAGCCTGTCGCTTGCCAGGCGGCTTATCGCGCGTTGGACAGAACGGTAGATCAGTATGCGCATCGTGACGATGTTGCGGGTACTCGAGATCGACCTCGAGAATGTAACCCGTGGGCGAATCCGAAGCGATCGCGCTGTAATCAAAGTCCGCGGCATCGTCGACCCATCGAAATTCGGCGTACGGCAACGGTTGACACATTGCCCACCCATACAAATTATTTACATCAAAGTACATTAAATACGAAGAAGATTTCGATGTGTCGTACGACTACATGTACTTGTTGTTGGCTTGCGCATATCTGCCGGAGCATTGACTCAGACCGCCGCGTATACCGCGCTCGACAAACATGACCATATCAATGTCTGTGAGCAGTTCGAAATTGATGCGTGTATGCTTTAACATTGCATCCCACGTAAAACCGAGTAACGTATAATATACGCGGGATCGAGACCGTAACTCTCGATACATTTGTCGCGGAAATTTTCAAAAATGTCAGCTAACAGCAAGACATCCGTTTTTAGGTATAAATCGCTGTACTCGCCCAGGGTTCGAATGGAGAATCGTTGCCAGACGTTCGTGGCGTGCGCGTAATCGCTTTCGGATACGGTGTCACCGGTTAAGGAACTGTAAAATGATTCGCGCGGCGGTAAACACGAGTCCTTCAGCTTTTCGACGCAATCCACGTATTCATAAGGAAAAACGCCTTTTCGCGTTAACAAATCGAAATCTTCGTTTGATAATTTTGAAAAATTTGAATGTAAAATTTTCAACTTATCCCCGCTGAGAAGAGACGTCAATTTTTCTAGACTGGTACTTAAAAATTTGTACGAATCAATGAATAGCAATTTCATGCAATTTCGTGAATCTGATTTTTCGGCGGTGTCTTGGACATGTTTTGTGAAGGAAATGTATTTCTCCTTCGTTATCGGGAGCAAATCTATGCTACCTTCGTACGCTGCAGCTATTTCTTTGATAATAAAATGCGAGTCATAACCAGATAAATTATGGAAGACCACAGGAATGAAATACGAATCTTTGTAATTTAAATTACAATTCGAATGCGCGGGACCTCTGTACCGACCGGTCAAGTGGCAATGATCGCGTACTCTATCATCACCCGGCGCAAACGGTTTCTCACATATGTGGCAGTGCACCGCGCTACAGTATGCCTCCCACTGTTCCTTTGACAAATTTTCCATGGGGACATTCGCGGACAAAACAGATTTTACGCGATGCGCCAAATTTCTCAATTCTACAGCGAACCACGCGACGCAATCTTTAGCGCGACAAGATCGATACGCGGACAATGAGTTATCGTAGGAACAACACACGTAATACGCTACGCTGAATACCTGATGACGCTGGTACGCATATGTGGATGTTGTCGGGTCCTTGTCCGTCTTCTTCAGTGTGCATTCCAAATCGGCGTATACGACAAGGGGCACACGTTCCTTCCTTCCATAATTTTTGAAGATCAGCCACTTGTCATCCTCGCTCGGTAGTCGGATCGCGCAGTCATTTATCCGTTGACAATCGACACCGTGGGCCTCCAATTTTTCGTTGGAACTGAAGTAGTGCAAGCATCTGGAAAAAGAAACACAATTTTATGACAATCATTCATAAGCATATAATTATTAAATTAAAAAATTATGTAATTAAAAATTATACATATGTACCGATCGCAAAAGTATTTTTTTCCATTGTGTTTGCTAAGTTGCGAGCTCACGAAGCGGGATAGATTTTTTATCCACGTGAAATGTCCCACGTCGGCGTCGTCTCCTTGCACGTACAGCAAGTTAACATGCTTCTCCCTCTTCCGGGCGGTAAGTTGTATCGGTAGAATTTCCTTATTCTCAATGCTGTACACGTTGATTGAGATATCGTTGGAATTTTCAAACTTTTTAACTTGATTAAGTGTCACAGGAAATTCAATGTCTTTCAGATTCAGTATCGTCGTATAATGAGGGTACGATGATTCTCGTTCTGCATGTCTTTCTGTCGGATGCAGAGCGGCTACCACCGACCACGCGAAACATGCATTGTCGTTAGATTGCACGTTAAGTACCGCTTTCTTCAATTTTATCTCTTGCGGTAACTTGATATAACACCCCGCGTGGAGTGGATTATATTTGTTAATATTGACGGTCAAATTGAGTATTCGCGACAACGCCCACCCACTGTCGCGTTCCTGAAACTCTTTGAGGGACGCCAGAGTAGGCTCGATAACGCGTTGCTCGTACCACTCGCGCAAATCTGATGTGCGAAAGAGTTCACAATTTCTCGTATTAATACTTTTATTGGCGCGTTTATCGCCGGTCACAAATTCATCGTTGAACACGGTATTCACTTTTACGCTGTTGCGTTCTTTTATAATGTCTTGCACTCGCTCGAGCACTATTCCACCAGCATCTTCCAAAAATTGCCGCGGCTCGATATAGTCTGTGTTAATCACGGCACCGGTCAATATGCGATTTTTGAACGCGGTGTCGATCTCTCGCCAAACGAGCCTCTCCACGCTACCGCTCGCATAATCGCCACCGAAATGTATAAAGCGTCTCTCTAATCGAGTCTTTACACCCAAGAGTCGCGCGATGCTTGCCACCACAGATTGTTTATGTCTGATCGAGAGTCGCGGACACGACTTTGTTCTTCGAGTCGTTCCAAGCATTCATCGCATCACTGCACCCACGCGAAATAATCACTCAAGGTAGCGACTCCATTGGATTGCTCCAGCAGGTCGCGTTCGATTTGTTCCATTTTTATATCACGTCACACTCTTCGATGGAACACTTGCACGTGACTCGTTCACACGATTTACAAAAACGTTCTTTGTCCTGAACGGTATAATGATCCATCTTAGAACTGCGCTGATAGAAACAGACACCTTGATAATTTTCCCGCATTTTCCATTTATCTTCTGAACTGCCAAGCTTCGCCTCTACATCGTTTCTCCAACAGTTGAAATTCGAATAACGCAAATTGTCTATTGCTAATAGTTCGACGCACCTGTCGATACCTGCAGGAATCTCGATGTATAGAACTGTGCAATATCTAATCTCATTAACGAGTTTTTCTAAGAAATAATAGTCTGTCTTATCAATGTCAAACGGAACATAAACTTCATTTTTCATCTGTCTGAACACTCGCCGCTTCGCTGTGTATGGCAAGTCAAAGGGAGGTGGCTCATTTTCGATTACAACTCCTTGTTTTATGAAGCGACCACTGGTTCCGCGTACGCCGAGTTCTCGCGTAAAAATTGCACCGGCGAGATCTGTTTCACACGCATTTCATTCTGTAGATCTCTTCCTTCGAGAACATCGTTAATCTCTTCCAAATTGTCTATAAATTCTTCTTCATCAATGCCAACAAAGCGAATATCGAGGCTCTCCATAATTTCCTCACTTATGAATGTTTTTATTGTGCACACAATGGACACATGTTGCACTGGAATATCATAAACACTGGATTTCTGCAACCGGAGCAATACTTGCCATCTATGGCATCATATGGCAAAGTGACGTGTTTGCGTGTAACAGACATTAATTCGTCATTATCCTCATCATCTTGATTAATACTATTGGGCATACACTCTGAACATGCCACATAACTGTTGCCTATAATGTAGTAGTAATATATAGCGCACTGTTCGTTCTGCGCGAATATTTCAGATGCGAGCACTATTTTGTTAACAAGGCTCTCACGCGGATCTTCGTCAGGATCCTCAATGTTTACATCCAGATCTTCAATATTCCATTCCGGATCTTCAATGTTTTCCCGCGGATTCTCAATATTTTCACGCGGATTGTCAATGTTTTCACGTGGATCTTCTTGATTTTCACGCGGATTCTCTTGATTTTCACTGTCACTGATATAATCACTGTCGTTAAATACTTCGTCTTCTAATTCAAGTTCCATTAATTCATCGTCGTTAAAATTATTCACATTAGCCATTACTCGAAGCACAGACACTCGTCGCAACTTCTAAAAACTTACTGTGATCCTACACCCTTTCAGACTGATTTTCTCTCTTTTCCAACTTAAATATTTTCAAAATTATTGGTCCTTGAATCTGTTTATTACACTAGCAGCCTGAGAACGGCGCTGGAAAAAGGGTATCTTTAGAAATACAAAAACGCATTCAAAAATTCCAATCGCATGTGCACTCTCGAAAAAAAGAATATTCTTTCATAACATTATAAATTTTAGCAGCCTGAGAACAGCGCTGGAAAAAGGGTATCTTTAGAAATACAGAAACGCATTCAAAAATTCCTATCACATGTGCACTCTCGAGAAAAAAGAATATTATTTTATAACATAATAAATTTTAGCAGCCTGAGATCGGCGCTGATAAAAAAGATAATTTTTTCAGAAATACAGAAATACACTAAAAAATTTTAATCGCATGTGCGCTCTCGAAAAAAAGAATATTCTTTCATTATAAATTTAACATTATAAATTTTAACATTATAAATTTTAGCAGCCCGAGATCGGCGCTCGAAAAATTTTGAAAAGATAGTTTTATCCTTGTTCATATTATTAAAATACAATACAAGGGTAGGTATTTCAAACTTGGGCCTACCAAAAAAAATTTTATGACGGTCATAAAAGCGCTTTCACTCCTGTGGTGTCATCCCCACCACTCCTGTGACGTCATACCCCCGCGCGCTCCGAGAACTCCCGCGCCCCGCACCCCGCTCGTTGCTCCCGGGGTAGAACTCTCCTATCTTCCCTACTATTCACGTTCATTTCGTTCTGATTTTTTTTATTAAAAATAGCTTTTACAGAAGGTATTGTGTCAATAGCTTCTTCTGCAGTTACATTTTGAGCTAACAGTGGACATTTAATTTCCACCAGACCATCTTCGTCAATAAATCCGTCAGGGGAAGCACCCAAGTATGGATTTTCAGTATCAATGAATAATCCGCAAGGTTTTATTTTTTTCATTAATTTTATAGCCAATTCCTCTCTTGCTATTTCTTCATTTTCACGACCATATGTCATGGCTGGAGAATCATTAATCGAAGGATATAAAATGGCTTTTACCGTCGTTGCGCAAGATGTTGTCGGTCTCATGCGACATACGGTTCCAAAATGGGATGGCGTCAACATTTTTCGTCTCAATAAAATCCATTGATCGGATTCACTTTGGTTTCTTGTGTTGAGCTCAATTTTCTGCCAGTCTTTTGCATTTTCGAACAAGTCTTCGAAATGCTTTTGCCGGAGTACTTCGATTGCTTCAGATGAAAGATCTGCATTCTGCGATTGCGGACCGTAATGGCGATCTGCTCCTGACTCTCGTTTTAACTTTTTCGGCCTTCCCTGTACTTCTCGAGATTGGTTTTTGCAACTTTTTTTTGTCGTTGCTTTTCCATTTTCTCGATAATAGATGGAACACTCTTATTCATATTTTTATGTAATTCTGTTAGGACTTGTTGCGTATTATATTGTACAACTGCTCCCGCAACTCTAGCGTTGTAAGAGCCTTGTTTACTAAAATAAATGCGCTTTGCACCAATTTGTTTGCAGATTATTGAGTTGAACGATTCTGCAGGATTATTGGTATAATTTAACAACAAGCTGTCAGAATGACCGCTTAAATAGGCGATAGCACTTTCTATTCTTTGATACAGACCGTATAATTTCAGAAATGGTACATAATTCTTTTCCGTTTTATTATTATTCTCTTTGCATATATGTCCGTACTGTTTGCACCGCTTATGTTCACCGAAAACATGGCTGGGAATATTCAATATATCTTTTTGTAATTCTATAGCTTTATAATGTTGAGGTGTTTGTTCTTTTCTTCGTTCCTCGACTGTCTTTTCTACTTCCTGACGGATTTTAAAAGTGTTGCTTTTCACAACATTTCGCGCCTGTACAACGCTGCCTCTGCGTTTTCGGCTGAGTCATTTCTCCTACTGCTTTCAACTTTTTACATAAATTGCGAAGCAAATGATTACAGCATTCTATTTTTTTTACTGTTACATTCTGTTCGCTGTATGGATTATTATCGCAAATGCTTTGATAAACGTTATTGTCACCATCGTTTTATAAATTAATCCATGCATTTCGAGGCTACATTTAAAACCTTCCGTAATGACATCACTCTCCATACTTGTAGAGCTTGCGTTGCGATCATAATTTTTGTAACATTTGTGAGGTTTTGGTTCGATACCTTTCTGAAATGCCATATCACATATAGCGCAACATTTATTGCGGACAGCATAGTAAAGAACCTCTTTAGTATAGTAACCAATTATAGCTCCCATCCCGGAAAGAGAATTATAATTATTACCATACGATCTCTTCGGCCAACTATCATCTGTTATAACAGGAATGTATGAAATACCGTTAATAATATCGTTTCTTTCGAAAGCGAGTTTCTTTTCAGTTTCGCCAACCATTTTCATATTTTCTAAGGCTGTTTTTTGAAACTCATCGACTAAAATGTCTCTGTACTTGGCTCAGACATGCTAGGAATATTCATAGCTGCGCATTGCTCTTGCAACTGAGCATAGCCAATTCCAACTGTAATGCTTCCAGCTACAGCAGCTGTGTTGATATCTAATGTATCAGGTTCTGTGGGTTCTGACCAAATGTTGGATTCGTAGTGACACATTTGGCACTTGTAAAACACTTGCGTCAGTAATCCACGGGAATGGAACTTTACAGGTATCCAATCATTAAAGGAACAATCTATTCCTTGCTTATGATTAGTATATGTCCTACGTTCCTCCCTTAATATGAAACGCAAGTCGACAATGCGACGACCTTCAGATAAATTCTCTTGGATACGACCTACATCCATATCTGTGTTGTCGATAACAAGTTCGTACTCACTTTCGCTATTGTCGACCTTTTCATACATACCTTTTTCCATACATGTTGTATTTGTACTATCAATATTTTCCGTATTGGTAATATTAGTACTATCATTGTTTTCCATATTGATAGTACAAGTACTATCAATATTTTCTATATTGACAATACTTGTACTATTATTATTTTCCATATTGATGGTACTTGTACTATCAATATTTTCCATATTGATCTCCGAATCTGTCACGTCAGGACTGGTTATTAAATTTGCCAACTTTTGGCATTTGCTATCACTGTTTGTACTTTCTTGTACAATTGATTCCATCACTTGACTTTTAAGTAACTATCGCCTGCAAAATAAATAAAAAGTATTAATACACAAATATATTTATGAAGTGTTGATTTCAATTTTTATAAATACATTTAAAATATGTAAAATGTGTATAAAAAATAAGAGCAGTATTTTGTTATTATTTTTGTAATATACTACTATTTCTATTAAAAATAAACTATATTATAAAAATATATATACATATACATTTTATGAGTATCACGTCAGAACAGAACGTGTTTATAGCAAGCTGCTATTATACATACACGTGTTTAATAATCAATCGATTAAAACTGATGTTTTTAATATTTCTTTTACCAGTACCGTCACACAGTTGACGCCTTTGGCATCTCTTTTACCAGTACCATCACACAGTTGACGCCTTTGGCATCTCTTTTACCAGTACCGTCACACAGTTGACGCCTTTGGCATTTCTTTTACCAGTACCGTCACGCAATTGACGCCTTTGGCATCTTTTTTACCAGTACCGTCACGCAATTGACGCCTTTGGCATCTCTTTTATCAGTACCGTCATACAATTGACGCCTTTGGCATCTCTTTTACCAGTACCGTCACACAATTGACGCCTTTGATATCTCTTTTACCAGTACCGTCACACAATTGACGCCTTTGGTATTTCTGTTACTAGTACAATTACTACTATTATTCAGCTATTATTAACGCACTTTGGAACGTTTACATACGAGGTGTTTTTTTGGTTTGAAATATCTTTACAATTACTTTTAACATAAAAAAATGTTTTTTTTAGACACATAATCATATTAATACTTTCTAAATAAGTTTAAGTATATGGAGGTATCATTTAATAATTGCAACTTGTTAAGGTTATTTAAAACATAATTATTGAAATACGGATGATCCGACGTATATAGTAAGGATCCTAAACATAAAATCTATGTTAGAGATAATGTACGTTAAGTGTTAATAATGTAAAAATATAATAATATAATAATTAAATACAATTTATTTTTTATGAAAAATAAATAATAACAAAAGACTGCGTCTTTATTTTCCAAATTAATTCTTTTTCTTTCATGTAAAAAAACAAAAAAAAAACATAAAATTGCTCTAAATATTTCTCACATTAAATGAAATATAAATGCGTGTGTGTGTGTGTGTGTGTGTGTGTGGGGGGGGGAGGGGAGGGGGGGTGTGGGTATGTATACACATACATATGTATGTATATATCCAGGTAGAACAAAAAGTATAAGAACATCATATTGACATCAAAATAATGTTATAGTATTGATAAAGTGACATAATAATGACATTTTTATGTCATTTTGACATGTTTGTGATTTCTTGTTCTACCTGGGTACAGAATAGCCTCAAACAATGCGGCTAGACTTTAAATGTATAATCATTTTCAATGTTAAATCAGATAGAACTTGAATTTTAAATAGAAAATTTCCTATGAACATGAGTTTAGAAATTCTTTCTTAAATATTTAATGCCCAAAAACCTCTAAATCTCAATTTTCAAAAATGCATTTTGCAAATATCTGCAAAAGTCAGCGTTTTTAAACAAAAGTACTAGAACAAATTGAAAAGAATTATATCATCTTTCAAATGAGACCAAAATGATTATAATACATTTCACAGATTTTGAGATAACCAATTTCAAATGTATAAAGAAGAATTTTTTCGACGATAGTTTTTTTCATAATCTTCATTTCACTTGTTGTGGCTCTAGTTAATTTTTAATTTTTATCTTGCCTGTTGGTTACTTCACACAATTTTAATTTTTTGCATTTTTTCAATCAATCTTAGCATAGAAGGATGAAAAGAAGGATTAAAAGGAAAATGAATATATAAAATAAGAAGAAAATAAAACTTAATAAATTTCTTTGAAGAAATCAATAAAGTTAATAATAAATAAATCAATAAAAAAAAAATATCTATTTCTTTTATCAAAATAAAATAATTTTTTTAAACTGGTTACTTCAAAATCTATGGAACGTATTACAATCATTTTGTTCTTATATAAACAATAATTCAATTCTCTATAACATTCGTTTCAGTACTTTTTGTTAAAAAACGTTTATTTTATCACATTAATAAAAAAAATATATATTTTTTTAATATGACAGGAGGGAGCTAACTTTTTAAAACATTTTTTCGATTCATGTTTATAGGGACTTGTTTTTTAATTAAATTTTTCAGTTTAAAAAGTCTGGCTGAATTGTTCGGGGCCACCTTGTATATACAGAGTGTGTCGTTTCAATTGACCTAGACAAATGTCTCGAAAAATATTGAAAATTTAGAAAAATATTTGTAACAAAAGTTGTATGGCTTGAAGAGTGACAAATAATGTTGAAAATAATTTTTGAAAAAATGGATTTGTTAAAATCACATAAAGGTCATCGCTATTTTTTAATATAGAATAATATAAATTTTTACGCAATATTATTTTTTAAATTATTCTACATATAGTACTAAAATAAAATTATCGAAAAATCAATAGTTTACAAGGTATTTTATATTTTCTTCTAGCACATTTTGACGAAAAGTAAAGACCTTCATTGATCTCGAAAAATCTATTTTTTCATAAATTAATTTTAACATTATTTATCCCCCTTCAAACCATATAATTTTTATCTAAAACATTTTTCTATACAATGCACTGTTTTCGAGAAAAACATGGTGAACTTTTTATCAGACTCATTCAGTATATACAGGGCATTTTCGAAAAAATGTTTCAGACGAAAATGCTTTCGAGGGAGCATATGATGAAAATTTGGACCTGAACCTGAGTAACCTTTTCAAGGTCAGGTCGAGGTCACCTTCAATTTCTTAAGTGGAACCTCCTATCTTTTAATACATATTCATATAGCTTACCTTTAGAACTTTCCAAAACACTATATTTAAGTATATTTTCGTTAAACACTTTTTGAGATATTTTAATTTTGTCTTGACACTTTTTATTTTAAAATATGAAATATTTCGTAAGGTATTCACTTATTGATGACTTTACCTTAATACTTTTAGACGAAGAGTAATGAAAAGAATCAATTGATGTAAAAAAAACTTGAAGAATTAGGTTTAAAAATTTAATTGCAATTTGTAAATTCATTGATGGAGTTTGCAAAATATATCTAAAAGTTCATACCCTTAATCGATTTGTTTTTATTTTACATTTAAGTGTTCAGGTATGTTCAAGTTATTGAAAAGTAAATACTTTATGAAATATTTCATATTTTTAATTATAAAGTGTCATGAGATAAATATCTCGAAAAGTATTTAATAAAAATATACTTAAAAATGGTATCTTGGAAAGCTCTCGAGGTAAGCTATTAGAAAATGCATTGAAAAATAGAAAGTTTTACTGAAGAAATTGAAGGTGATCTCGACCTAACTTTGAAAAAGTCATTCAAGGTCAAGTCCATATTTTCATCATAAATACGGCCTCCTCGAAAGCACGCCATTTTTGTCTGAAACATTTTTTCGAAAATGCCATCCATAAGAAGATACTTCAGTGAAAATTTTTAAATGTTTGATTTAAGGTTGCCAAAACGAAAACTGGAAATAGATTGGGTTAAACTGGGAAGAAAAGTTATGTACTGTTTTGCAAAATTCCTATTAGTTATCGAGTAATTAACTAAAATGTTAGAATAAATGAGCGTATAGAAAACGATGGGTGGGACTCAGTAGCCACGTAAAATGGCTTATTTCTTTGTATCTTCTAACGGTGAGTTCTAGTATGTGACAGTAAGAAATGGACTGACGCGCAAAATATGACCATAGTTCGGATCGTAGTACCATTTTCCCCAGTCCACGCGGCACGCACGTGCTAGCGGCCGAGCGCCGCAAGAAGCAGTACCGTGTATGTGCGCCGCGCCAGTCTCTGAATATGACATCACGCTGGAAAAATATTGTCAGAGAGCTGCGAACGACGAGCGACGCTGCGTGACAATATTTTACATGCCTACTGAGTCCAGCCTATCGCTTTTTACGCGCTAATTCGCTGAGACATTTTAATTAATTACCAGATAATTAATAGGAATTTTGTAAAATATATAATTTTCCTTCTCTGTTTGACCCAATCTGCCTTTAGTTTTCGTTTTGGCAACTTTATATCAAACACTGTATATATGCATGGTTACATGTAAGTTATGACAAGATATAAATTAAACAATTCTTTATTATTTTGCATTTTAAGTATTTGTTGTTGATAACTGATTTTAAAATCTTACAAATCACAAATTATAATAACATTGTTGCTTGTCCAGAATTCTAGTAGAAAAAATTACTGAACCTTGCTCATTAACATTAGATATTTGATTATGTGTTATTACTGTTATTCAGACAGTACATATTCACAATATTAGATATTTTAAAAACAATTTAAAGATGTCTTTCAGGTACGTGTGAAATATTTATATCTCTAAAAATATATTAAATGTCATTTTATGTCGATCATGCATGTTATTTGAGTAATGGATTTATTATTAATTATAATTCTATCGATAATATATTCATTAATTTTTATTAAAATCATTAATACATTTACTGTGATTATTTTTACACGCGGTTATATGGATGATCTGCACACAATTTTACTCAACTTAAATCAATGAGCATAATTAGTAACACTTAGGGACTTCTACAATAAGATGTAAATGCTTTGTTGCCAGTCGTAAACGACATAATTGACAAATCACATCGCCGGATCACAACGTTAGCGACTGGCGACAAGGCATTTGCAATTTATTGTAGAATCCTCCTTACTGCGTAATTTTCAGACAGGCATCAATTTTACTGTAATGTGTGAATCGTCAGTAATAATTTCTTTTATAATAATAATTCTTCTTGGAATATTTAACATTTAACAGTTAGCTAATTACAATAAATTAAAATAAGTCTTGTCACAACTTACACATACATTTATATACGTGCCATTTTAATTGCCCAAAGTAAATATCTTGAAAAATATGAAAGGTACAAAAAAATGTCTTAGGTAAAAATTGTTAGATTTTGAAAAAGATATTATGTGATGATGAAGATTTTTATCCCTGTGAAGGGCTTACAAGATTTCAAAGTAACCTTTATTTCTTTTTTTAAATAAAAGTATACATTTTCATTAGCTAGGTGTATATTCCAAGACGAATATTCATTAACTTATATATAACTGATCTTTGCTTCGCTGGTTTATACAATATTTTAGACTTTATTTGGGCATTTTGATATAAAATATAAAATACTTCATTAAGTATTCATTTTTTGACAACTATACGTAAATACTTCTATGCATGGAATAATGAAATAAATCGACTGATGTAAAGAGAACAGATTGTTTTTTAAAAAAATATATACAATTTGCAACATCCAAGTTTATATCTTTTTGAAAAACAATCATATGTTTTCTTTATAACAGTTCATTTATCTCATTATTCTGTAAATAAAAATATTAAGATATACTTTGCAAAAAAATGAGTACTTTGTGAGTTTTTATATTTAATATAAAAATGCTAGAGTGAATATAAAATATTTCATAAACCAACGAGGGCAAAGATCTATCACATATAGATCAATGAATTCGTCATTCCTTGAAATGGACTGTACGTATCTAAATGAAAACATATAGTTTAATTAAAAGAAAATAAAGACTTAGAAATCCTATAAGATCTCCATATGTAAAAATCTTTACTATTATATAACATTCCCTTCGATACCAAACAACTCTTATCTAAAACATGTTTCCATATTTTTCATATTTTTTAAGAAATATATTTGGGATTATTAAAATGGCACATTGTGTGCGTGTGCGTGTGCGTGTGCGTGTGCGTGTGTGTGTGTGTGTGTGTAACATAATTGAAGATACTAACCTTTTCATTCATCCCGCCTTTCTAGAACGTCTAGGCTGGGAGAGTTTTAATCGTTTGTTTGTGTATTGTTTTTCCATTATACAATGTATCTAACACTAATATGTGTGTATAACTTATATTATAAAACACTTCACTATCACTATCACTGTTCACTGTAAACGTGAGATTTGACAGGTTATAATGTCTTCTCTCTGTATTGTTTTGGAACACGTCGATAACATTGAGTCGATCACGTAATAATACACGCAGTAGATAATATCGTCGCACAAGAGAGTCCGTTTACTTTTTGGTATATACATACTACTGCAACGATATGACGAATATACATGGTAAAAACTAGCGTAATAGAAATTCGTTTAAAACTTAAAAATAAGAAGTATTTAAAGAATAAAAATTTGTATTACAATGATTTTATAAAATATATGTCTCGACGTAATGTAAATAGGGAATTAGTTTTGTTTCGACATAGTTATTGATATGTCACGACATTACAATTTTTATTCATTAATATTATTTATTTTAGACAATAATTTTTAAAACGGCTTGCCATAATTGCCATACATATTCATGCCGTGTCAGTACAATACGTGCACTGAAAAAGAAATTCTGGGTAAAAACGGACGAATCAGAAAATCCTGTAAGATTGATATAATATTCTAGTTATTATAAGTTATAAAGTATTCAGTTCTAATATAATAATCAGGATTTCTATTATAATAACTAAAATATTTGTTCAAGATTTGTACAAGATTTTCTTATTCGTTCGTTTTCAACCAGATTTTTTTTTAGTGATGTCAACAGTTTTTCGCGATATGTGATATACCGCGTAAAGTTACATAGTAACTATTTAAAAAGTTACAGTTTTTTTATTAAACTTTTCTCCATTAATATCTTATAAACATACCGTTCAAAAATTTGGAAACGCTTGTGAGTTTTTCACATCTTACGAAAGTTTAATATCTCGGTGGAAAAGCTATCTCGTTTTCGACCATACATTTCAAAAATAGAGCTTTAAATGTAGGTTTAATATGTATGTAATAATTAAACTGATTACTATTCATAGCAAAAAATCGTAAAAAAAGAGAAAAAGGAGCAGAACTGGAATACAAAATACACGCAAATTTAGCGTTGCGCTTTATGGCTCCAGCGCATTAGCGCGATTAACGTCGCGCGCGACACGTATCCTATGAGGATTGACTCTCATTGGATATCGCGCATCGCGCGCGAATCGCGCTGGTGTGCTGGAGTTATTATTCGGCTATACTAACTAATTGCGTTACTGAACGTGGTACATGTATAATATACCGCGGAAGATTGTTATGACATCTTCTAAATAATTGCGCATTGGTACGACTCCTATTACCATGAAGGGAATGACAATACTAATTAGGAAGGGACAATGAATATTTCAGATTTCGCTAAATTTACATATAGCGAAATCTTAAATATTAATTGTCCCTTAGTTAGCATAAAATACATTTTTTAATATAAAAGACCAAAGAATTCTGAAGAAGAATGATTTTTAATTAATAATAATTATGTCAAGCTATAATTCAATGAATTTGTATTCATTACATCGATTAATTGTAAATCGATTAAAATTGTATTATTATATCGATGCATAGAAATAGAATCCACGTTAACTTCGCGGTATTTATGTATATACATACTGCAATGACACGGCATGAATATGTATGGCAATTATGGCATGCTGTTTTAAAAATAATTGTCTAAAATATCTAATTGATATACCATCCCTGAGCACGCGAATTTTAGACTACCTGATTCATGTAGTATAAGAATTTCCTATTTGAAAAGTATTGTAAAACCTCAACATTTTCGTAAGAATATTCTTATTATTTATTTATTATAAGAATATATTATATACCATTAAATTACAATTTCGATTGCGAATTGTGGGACACCCTGTATATCCCGTCTTACGTGTGTGCTCGCGCGTCAAATCCTGTCGCTGATCGTCAACCTGAGAAATAGCTACAGTTCGAGATAGACGGAGACAGTTGCACATCTATTATTTTCACGCTCGAAGCGTGGTGCGTGATCCTGCCGTCTCGCGGTGCGTAGTCGAGCGGCGGACATTCTGGCGGGTGGATTCGGTGGCTTGTGTGTGCGGATATATTCGAAATATGGATAAACGACGTATTTCAAGCAGAAAATGTAAGTACATATTACATTATGTTTCATTCATTTCGTTTATGAATCTTTATAGCATACTTGAATCTAAGTACACGAGCCAACGACGTTCGAACAAC
Organism: Tetramorium bicarinatum; assembly: GCA_928718305.1. Classification (NCBI taxonomy): domain Eukaryota; kingdom Metazoa; phylum Arthropoda; class Insecta; order Hymenoptera; family Formicidae; genus Tetramorium; species Tetramorium bicarinatum. The sequence continues at coordinate 20,545,160 of OV788325.1, forward strand.
GTGACCGCCTCGTGTATAAGCACAAAGGTTTTCATAATCGTTACCAACAAAATTGTTACATACGTAATTCAATGCACAATGCTTGATGATCATTTACAATCAACTATGATTGTAAATGATCATCAAGCATTGTGCATTGAATTACGTATGTAACAATTCTACTCACTAGAGTAGAATTATATTTCTTTTATTGATAACGGTAACGGAAACCTTTGTGCTTAGGCCTATTCACGGGACGATCACGCCGCTCGTGCGTCGCTATCACGTGCACATAGCGCGAGCCACAACCGTCTCTCTTGATGACTATTTAATTTTTCTTGTTTATTACAGCTAAAAGTGAAGAAGTACAACGGTCGGCTGTAACAGCGACGATGGAAACGGCGACAGTAGCAAAGACAGTGCCACCGCAACCGCCACCGCCGCCGTCGTCGTTGCCGTCGCTGTCGCCGTCGCCGTCGCCGTCGCTGCCATTAGCCTCATCACCCTCTCGAAGTCATCAAGATCGAGAGAGATCAGAACGGCCAATACTTTCGCCGCTTCCATCGCCGCCGTCATATCGAAATACATCCCGACAAGTAAGTAATATAATATATGATATATGTGTCTATAATTAAAAGTATACTTTGATGGAAGTACAAAATTGCAAGGACTTTTATTTTCAATTAATTGACTGATTGTGCACACATATATTCAAAATATTAAGTTTTTTGAATAAAAATTAGAATAAGAACCCTTACATTTTCATATATATATTTTACTTCTAATTGATTCTTCCCCAACATATTGTAATATTTGAAAAATATGTGTATAAGATCAGTTAATGAATTAAAAATAAAAATCCTTGCAGATTTTGTATTTAAATCAAAAGTAAACTTTTGATTATATACACATGTTACGTTCTTAATTCAGGGCGTAGCGTCGCGGGGAGGGACGTTGCCTCCGATATATAGTTTGTCGCCTTCTCTTCTGATGGTGAAGTTGCTTATCTCTACTGCGCGTATGCGCGGCTTGCCCTTCTCGGCCGGGGGTTGGCGCATTTCTACACGCGGCCGCACGTATGCCCGGGGAGGCAGAGGCCTTGTTGGAAGCCTCGCTGGGGCCCTGGCTGTCTGCGGAGGAGGCAGCTGCTGTACATGCCTCGGCACGACAGTCGGCGACAGTGTGAGCTCTCTTTGCGGATCCTTGAGTGCCGCTGGCTCGATTGATGAGAGAGGCCTTTTTGCCGCTGCTTCAACGGCCCTGTCGAAGACAGACGGGTCGAAGTCGTGGGTTTCGACCAACGCCTTCTTCAGGCGTTTGAGCTGTTTCCGCCTACCGGCCGCACGCCCACGTCGCATCATCGTTTTTGAAGAGCGCGAGTCTATCCATTTTGCGTGTGTGTGTGTGGTGTGTGAATGTATGCGAGAGAAAGAAAGAAAATTTGAAAGATAATGCGAGAGAAGAAAGAAGGGAAAAGAAAAAAAAATGGAAGAAAAGAGGGAGGAAATAAAAAAAGGGGGAGGTGAAGGAGAATAAGTGCCGGAAAATGATGGAAGAGAATAAGCAGCCGGGTTTCCCTAGCGCTCAGACTCCATGAGGTGAGGAGAGAAAGAGGGTTTATCAGAGAGGAACAGCTGTAGCGAGGGCAGGGCGACTTGATTTCCCAGCGCTCAGTCCCGCCGTTGGCTGGTAAGAATGGATTGTGAGAGGAAGAAGAGTAGGGAAGGAAGAAAAAAAAAAGAAATGAAGAATTTGGAATTAAGAACAAAGAAATTTTTAATAAAAGAAAAGAAAGCGTTTTGTACAGGCGTGAAAAGAGTTCGCTTGACTGAATATCGGTTGAAAAATAACTTAGTGTAATCTTCGTGCGTCTTCTTATGGAAAGTAATTCTAAGTGAATGCAGAATTATTCTAAGTTTTGAACGGAGCGAACGCGAAATTATTCTAAGTCCGAAAGGAAGCGCGAATGCAGAATTATTCTAAGTTCGAATGGAGCAGACGCGAAATTATTCTAAGTCCGAAAGGAAGCGCGAATGCAGAATTATTCTAAATTCGAACGGCGCGAACGCGAAATTATTCTGAGTCCGAAAGGAAGCGCGAATGCAGAATTATTCTAAGTTCGAATGAAAGCGCGAATGCAGAATTATTCTAAGTTTTGAACGGAGCGAACGCGAATTTATTCTAAGTTTTTGAACGGAGCGAACGCGAAATTATTCTAAGTCCGAAAGGAAGCGCGAATGCAGAATTATTCTAAGTTCGAATGAAAGCGCGAATGCAGAATTATTCTAAGTTTTGAACGGAGCGAACGCGAATTTATTCTAAGTTTTTGAACGGAGCGAACGCGAAATTATTCTAAGTCCGAAAGGAAGCGCGAATGCAGAATTATTCTAAGTTCGAATGGAGCAGACGCGAAATTATTCTAAGTCCGAAAGGAAGCGCGAGGGATATGCCAAGCCAAAAAATGGTCGAAAACAAGAGTACTTACGAGTCTTAGTCGAAGGGAGATGCCGAGCAGAACCGCTAGGATTCGCTTCAGGTCCTTCTGATAAGACTCGAAGTCTCTGAATGTGTCGAAAGGCCCGATTTCGAGGGTTTATGTACCCTTAGCTTGGTGGCCCCGCGCGGTGAGAGAGTGCGCTGGGCCATCCCTTCTCTATATGCGCGAATTAACTTCCGCATTCCCGCTTATTATTGCCGCCGATCGCGAGTCCATGTTTCTCACGCAGCATGGACTTTTATAATCCGGCCCATTGCCATACTTATAGTTAGTGATAATGAAGAGTTTCTTATAATCTATAATGCTTGAATGGGCGCACATGCATACATATGTGCATGTGCCTCCACGTGCTCGCTGGGTTCCCTCGATCATTCGGTAGTGTGCAAGGGGTTGCGCGACGACTTCCCTCTGCTCATGAATGCACGAGGGGAAGTCCTTTGCGCAGGGGCTTCGAGGGCTCGAATGGTGAGCGGGTGGAGACGGCAGACGTAACACCCCCCTTTTTAAGCTCGGCGCAGGACTCCTGAGGGCCTGCGGCGAAGAGTTCGCTGGGTGGAGGCCGTGGTTGAGACGTCTTTCCACGCTGTTGGGTGCGTCCATCAAATCGAGGTGGCTCGGCGTCAACTGCATGGTGCGGAGAGAGGTGCCTTCGGTGGTATCTGCCCGTCGTTACCTCTTGTCGGACCCTCAAATTGACGTTTCAGTTTTGGGCCCTTTTGAGTTCCTGGATTTTTTGCTGGCAGGAATACTCTGTACTCAGTCTTGGCTGAGGTTTATGAAAGCTGCAGTGGCCCCTGGCGGGCGCTCTTATCCATTGCTGGCCGTCTATTGGCGCCAGTGGTGGATATTTTATGGCTGTCTTCTAGTAAAGCTGAGATGTGGTGGGAGACCTTACCCTGGAGGAATTCTCCGCGGGGTGTCTCTTTTACTGCTGGAGGTTGTTCGTTTCCGATCCGGAGCAAGAGCGTATCACTTGTTATAGCTGTGGGGAGGACGGGTCGTATTTGGTGTCCGCCCCCTTTTTAGTGATGCTCTTCGGTGTCTGGAGCGCGACCGGTTAGTTACCAGTCGAAGGTCTCTCCCCGTCATCATTTGTTACTATGCGTGATCCTGGTTACTCCCGTGGTAGTTTCCCGTCAGTGTTCAAAGGTAGGCCGTAGTCCAGGTCATCGTTGATAGGATGGTGATGAAGGGAGGGTGGCATTTGGCTATTGCCCCTTTTGGGTTACGCGATTTGATTGCTAAAATGTCCTGATGAGAGCGGTTGATAATAAAAATAAAAATGTAAGGTTTCGGTTCGGCCCGATTGTGGGTAAGAAAAGAAAAGAAAAAAAACACAAAGAGGAGAGAGAATGGTGCTCATCAGGTCATTGTAGCTTTACTGAAGGGTAGGAGTACAAATAGAATTGGTTTCTAGGGAACGCAGCGAGTTAACAGATAGGATTCCGCTATTGGTGACGCCCGTTGACAATTGATTATAAGTATGGCGTCCTCAATACGGACTTCTCTTTATATGTATATATATATATAATATATATATATATACAGGGTGAGTTTTAATGGATGAACCAGCTTTTTACCATGAGAGCTAAGATTACCGACTCTACTATACACACATGCTTATAATGACCGTTTGTGTGCTAAATGCCTAAGTGTGATATAAATGTGTGTATAATAGAATCGGTAACGCAGCTCTCATGGTAAAAAGCTGGTTCATCCATTAACTCACCCTGTATATATATATATATATATTTCCTTTATATCTAATAAATTTTGTGCTTCTAAAGTTAAACCTTAATATTTGTAGCACGTCAATATTAAGGGTAGTCTTCTTTCTCCATGGTATTAATGGCCTTATAGCCGCACTTCTAGGTGCTTATTATGGCTGGGGTGGACCAGGAGGAATCCTATAAGAGTTTGAAAAATCCTTTTAATGGATAAGGGTTCATCCTGGCTCGCCGTAGGCACATTTTTTAAGTCGATTTGAATGAACTATTCGCGTAGTATTCCCCACCTTGATACGTACATTTCCGTGATCAAGGCATTCGATGACTAGATAAGGTCCCAAGTATTCGTTTCCTAATTTATCAGTCTTATAATTGTTAATTAATAGTACGTGTTCCCCGGCGTGGAACGTTTCTGGGTTAACGCGTTTGTCGTAGTAGTCTTTAGATCTCTCTTTGGCTCTGATTAGATTTTTTCGTGCTGTCTCTTGGAGATCGTGAATATTTTTGAATACGTCGCTTAAATAGGAATGGTACGTCTCGGGTTCATCTTTGTTTTGGAAGCTAGAGGGAACGCGGGCTGGAGTACCAAAAATCAGTTCGTGCGGCGTATAGCCAGTGCCTTCGTGCATCGCGGTATTGTAGGAGAAGCTAGCTTGGTTTATTATCTCGTCCCAATTATCTTTCCTTACTACGAAGCATTTTAAGTATTCGGTGAGAACGATGTGCGATCTCTCCAGAGAACCGTTTGATTGAGGATGATGGGAAGTAGTGCGAAAGTGTTGGATACGGAACCTTTTGGTGATAGATTTAAATACTAGGCTGATAAAGTTAGTTCCTTGATCAGTAAGTATACTTCGTGGACATCCGAATCGACATATAAAATGGTTAGTAAAAGCTGCAGCCGTAGTCTCGGCGGTTATGTCGCCAATAGGCGCGTATACTGAATATTTTGTTAGAAGGTCTTGCATAGTGAGGACATAGCTGTTTCCTTGAGGGGTACGTTCGAACGGCTCTAATATGTCTAATGCGACCTTATCGAATGCACGCCCAGGTGTGTCAGTCAGAATCATCGGTTGACGAGTTTTCCTTCGAACTAGTTTCCGTTCTTGGCACGGTCGGCAATTTTGGATATAGGTCTGAACGTCCCGTTTCATATTTTTCCATCTATAATTTAATTTAATTCGTCGACAAGTTTTGGTTATGCCTTTATGTCCGCCTACTGCCGATTCATGACATTCCTCGATTATGGCAGGGCGTTGTTGTAAAGAGGGAGTAATAGGTGTACCATAACATATGGTAATGGTCATAGGATGATCCTTCATGATATTTTGTAGTAGTATAAGTATTTGTCGCCAGGCGACGTTATCTATTTTCTCTGTGTGTCTCAGACTTAAGCTGTGCAACGTTAATTCCGTCACTACGTCTAAAAGAGATAGAAAGCATTCTTGTAGAATCTGTGAGTCTAATGATGTCTTTAAGCGTTCTTTTATAGGAAGGATAATAATGTGTCGATTTGCACGTTCGGAGGGGTATACTCTGGCCCTTCCCAAAATAAGGTTATCGAGCGGAGGTATTTTTCCAGATTTATGTAATTCTTGGGCACCTTCGTCGACAGGGTGTGCATCTGCGGTAACCATTAATAGAATATTATCATCTCCTTTTAATAAAGGTGTATAACTTCCTTTTGTATTATGATTCTGATCATTAGTGGAAGTGAACTCTGGTTCTATGTCTAAGTTCTCTTCGGAGCGTGAGCTAACAGAGTCTTCATTATCCGAGCACGGTATGGTTGGATCGTCATGGGTCCATAACTCAGGTCTGACGTTTATTTGTGGCTCATCGTCCTCGCTAGGGGGTTCTTCGCAGGTTATTCCTTTTCTAGGTCTAAGATTGTAGCTGCAGGATGGCGTAGGTTTAATAGAAAGAGGGGAAGGATAGGATATAGGATTAGGTAGGGTAACGACGGGCTCCTCAGAATTGTTTGTCGGAATATCAGGAGCATCGCTCGAATGATGAGCTTTCCTTTGCCGAGATTCATCATCGGTGCCGTCGTCTTCAACGACTGTCCACACTCGGTCGTCATTTAATCGGAGTTTTTTCAATATGGGGTATAGGGATATGTGAGTGATTCCTATTGCAGGATTGCGAGATAGAGCGTCGGCATTTTTATTACTGGAGCCAGTTTTGTATATGATTTGATAGTCATATTCTTCTAGCTTTAATCGCCATCGCATGAGGCGAGACGTTGGGTCCTTGACGCTGTGAAGCCATACCAATGGCTGGTGATCAGTAACTAGTTTAAATTTTCGTCCATACAAGTATGGCCTAAAATGGTTAACACAATAAGTAATGGCTAATAGTTCCTTTTCAATAGTGGAGTAATTTTTTTCAGCCCCGTTCAGGGGGTGCACTCTGGATGCATATGAAATTGGTAGATCCTGTCCCAGAGCACCCTGACTCAGTATTCCTCCGATAGCATAGTTAGAAGCGTCGGTAGTGAGTATGAACTCGTGTTCGAAATTTGGAAACTGCAAGATAGGTTCCTTGCACAGTAGTTCTCGAAGTAAGTTGAACGAGTTTTGGGCTTCTTGGTTCCAATCGAACGTAGCGTTCTTTTTTAATAGGTTAGATAAGGGATTTGCTATTTTAGAAAAATCTTGAATGAATCGGCGATAATATCCAGCCAATCCCAAAAATTGCCATATACCCTTTTGATTACGTGGTATAGGGAAGTTTCTAACTGCCGAGATTTTCTGCGGGTCTGGCCGAACGCCATCCTCCCCTATTATATGGCCTAGGTAGGCTACTTCGTGTCGGAGGAATTCGCATTTGTCTACTTGTAGCATTAGATTGGCGGAGCGGAGTCGAGTCATTAGTTTAGCGATTTTAATGTCGTGTTCGCGGAGAGAGCTTGCGTATATAACGATGTCGTCCATATAGACGAAGAGCTCAATTCCTTGTAGCCCAGTTAATATTTGATCCATTAGTCGCTGGAAAGTTGCTGGCGCATTTCTAAGGCCAAAGGGCATTCATGTGAATTCGTAGTGCCCGTGTGGAGTTGAGAAGGCAGTTTTACATGCGTCGTTCTCGCTCATGGGTATTTGATGGAATCCATTAGCGAGATCTAGCACTGAGAAATACTTGGCTCCTCCCAATTGATCTAATATATCGCAGATGTTTGGTAGAGGATAAGCATCTGCTATGGTTTTTTCGTTCAAGCGTCGATAATCGATAACCATTCTCCATCTTTTGTTTCCAGCGGAGTCAGGTTTCTTAGGTACAATCCATATTGGAGAGTTATAAGGTGAAGTGGAAGTACGAACAATCTCTTTTTCAAGTAATTCATTTACTTGTTTGTGAATTTCTTCACGGAGTATAGGTGGGAATCGATATTGTTTAGTGTTAATAGGAGCGTTATCTGTAGTAACGATTTGGTGAGATACCGCGTGAGTTTTCCCCAAATATTCATAGGGTAAATAAAATCGATCATGATACATTTCTACCAGACTAATCACGTCTCTCTTTCAGGGAGATTTAGATGCTCGAGACGTAGCATTCCTATTATCTCGCGTATTTTCTTGTGAATTGGAGCTTGTGAACCCTTTTTGCTATCATTGTGGCAATAGTTATCAGCACATGAGATGATGTTAGTAGAATTGGAAGATTTAGTAGAATTGGAAGATCCTGTGCGGGGGTGAGAATTTGAATCAGAGTTAGAAGACCCCGTGCGGGAATGCGCGCTAAGGCGTGTAGAGAATTCAGTGAGGGAAATAGAAGAAATAGTAGAAATAGAAGAGGGAGGTCGATCTTGATCGACGATGCACCTTGATGCATCAGAGGGGAGACAGGTTTCCTGCCCTGGTGCTGATAGTGCGGAGGTTTTTGCGTTTTTGGAGTCTCGAGTGGATAAATTGTTAAGAGAGGTAGTGGATTTGCGGATTAGGTCCTTTGGTTTGGCTGGCTCGATTTGTTCCGTCGTATGCTCGATAGTGTTAGAAATTTTCTCTACTTCCAAGAGTGTGATGGTAGGTATAACGATTTCGATTTCGTGATCCAGAGTATTAATTATTGGAATGTATGTTTTATCATTGATGCAGGTAACCACACAGTCTCCTGCGTATGCCCCATCGCATGGTCGCATTCGGGGGATGTAACCAACCTTAATTTCCGGGCTAGTTACTCGGATAGTGAGCCCAGTTTTGATACGTGGGGGTATTACCACTGATTCTCTTTCCTTAAATGGCAATACTTTTCTCCCATGTTATCTCGTTTTTGCCGTAATTAATACACGCATGATTATCGGTGAAGAATATTGAACCTAGTATTCCCTGTGTTACCGTAGGGAAGTCGTCTTGAACGACGTGAAAGATGATTGGAATTTGGTCGATATAGACTTTAATTGAGCCGAGTTTCGACTATGTTTTCCGTGATCCCGGTGAGTTTAATAATATTCGTTTTATCTATTTTGCAGTTCTGTTTGAGGCAACCCTTCTTTATGATGTTGGGTTGTGCCCCGGTATCCAGCATGAGGGCTGTTGGGCCCTGGAAAGATGGAGAGTTCAACTCAATGGCAGGCACTCCTCCGTCGTCTCCTCGGAGGACGTGGAGGGAGTAAGGGGGTAATCTATTAGATGTATGGGACGTACTGTTCCCAGGCCTCGGCTTGTCCCGTTGACCGAGGCCTTGAGGCCGTTTCCCGCGTTTCGGGGGCTGGGATTGTTCCCTTGATCATTATGATTACTTGTTTTATTTTCATTATATTGCCTCTTTCGGCATTCATGTATGAGATGACCTACGTTTTTACAGTAGCTGCAGATCTTGTGTCCTCCCGTAAAAGAGAGGCTGGCAGCAGCTGAAGAATTCGTTCCAAATTCAGACTGCTGATTGGAAGCTTGTGGCTGAGAATTGCCTTGCGGTGCGCGGATATTTCGATATCGAGCTTCTTCCCGCTCGAGTCTCTTGCTTATGGTAATGACCTTCGCACAAGCGTCTGTGAAATCGGCGTAACCTTCGGCACGAAGCTCTGCGCGGTATTCGCGAGGAAGTCCCTCGTAAAAAGCTTCGAGAGTATATGAGTCGATGGCCGAGAGTTCGATATTATTTAGTGTCCGATCCAGATTAGTCTGGTCGCCTTCAATGATTGCAGTTCGCAAGTCCTTAATGTATCCAATATAGTCAAGAATATGCTCAGTAGGTTTTTTGTAAGCCATACTGAGCTGTCCGCGATAATAGTTCGCGCTTCTGCCAGGCCCGAAAGTGCGTTTCAATACATCTAGGAACTTGTCAACCGTGATGTGTATTTCGTCTTCCACGGCCAAGTATGCATGATGCGTAAGCTTGTTACGTAGCATCCGGACAAATAGAGTCTCATCGATCAAAGGTACTGTCTCTTTGGCACGTTTGCAAGCTCTCGCGAATTGCCATATTGGTATGTTGTGGCCGTTGTATTTCGGTACTAGTTCAAGCGCGTCTCGGAGGTATGATTTCGAGTACCATAATGGAAGAGAAGCGCTAGTTGTTCCCGAGGGTGAGCCTACAGAGGGAAATGGCGCATCGACGGGAGTGGAAAATTGTAATGGGGAAGGAACGGCTCAGGCCGTTGGAGATGGTACTGTGAAGTGAGCACCTCCTAAACTATTGGTAACAATTCTCAACATGTTTTCCAACATGTCTGTTCGTTGGCTGAGTGCTCGTTCTTTTTCCATAACATTTTGTATGAGCTGCTCGTAATGGGCTTTGAGCTGGGCAGGAGCCCTAGCCTCTTCGCCGTCAGAGGACTCGTCAGTGTGATCCATTGTAAATTTTTAAAATAGTAGGTCTATATCCCTCTTGGTTTTTATTGTGCGGCCTGGTTCGTCCGTCTTAATAGAGAGATGCTGAAGGCGGTAAGCCTGGGAGACAGTATCGCATCGCGGGGCCCGTTTGTGGTGCTAATATATAGCACGGTCGGTTCCGGGGCGCCTTCGTGCCACGTACCGTCACGCCTCATATAAGCGATAAGAGCGAGGAGTGCTCTTTGGCACTGCGGGCATTTCTCTATGGATCGCTCTATACATAAATGTGTATGGCAGGAGCTACAGCGTAGCGAATCGTCTTCATAGGCGAGCAGTAGCCGGTGGTGAATGAGGACATGTGGTGTGCCCGAGTTGGATTTCAAGAAACATTCAGGACACAGGAGGTCTAAATTTCTATTAATATAACCATATTCCGTTCTGCAGATAGTTTGATCAACAACATTTTGATACTGAAACGCAGGATGGAGCGGTTTTTGCTTTTTATATGGGATGCACATTGAATTTAGATTACTACTAGCTACTGTAATTTGAGAGGAAAAGGGAATATATATATATACATTGTGTATGTATATATATATATATATATATATATGTACAAAACGAAAAATGAAAAAAAAAAGGAAAAAATGAGGAAAAGGAAAAAGAAGAAATGGATCCTGGTGGGTTCCCGTATGGGAGAAATCGTAACCCCACCGCTGTCACCAGTTGTTACGTCCTTAATTCAGGGCGTAGCGTCGCGGGGAGGGACGTTGCCTCCGATATATAGTTTGTCGCCTTCTCTTCTGATGGTGAAGTTGCTTATCTCTACTGCGCGTATGCGCGGCTTGCCCTTCTCGGCCGGGGGTTGGCGCATTTCTACACGCGGCCGCACGTATGCCCGGGGAAGCAGAGGCCTTGTTGGAAGCCTCGCTGGGGCCCTGGCTGTCTGCGGAGGAGGCAGCTGCTGTACATGCCTCGGCACGACAGTCGGCGACGGTGTGAGCTCTCTTTGCGGATCCTTGAGTGCCGCTGGCTCGATTGATGAGAGAGACCTTTTTGCCGCTGCTTCAACGGCCCTGTCGAAGACAGACGGGTCGAAGTCGTGGGTTTCGACCAACGCCTTCTTCAGGCGTTTGAGCTGTTTCCGCCTACCGGCCGCACGCCCGCGTCGCACCATCGTTTTTGAAGAGCGCGAGTCTATCTATTTTGCGTGTGTGTGTGTGTGTGTGTGTGTGTGTGAATGTATGCGAGAGAAAGAAAGAAAATTTGAAAGATAATGCGAGAGAAGAAAGAAGGGAAAAGAAAAAAAAATGGAAGAAAAGAGGGAGGAAATAAAAAAAGGGGGTGGTGAAGGAGAATAACTGCCGGAAAATGATGAAAGAGAATAAGCAGCCGGGTTTCCCTAGCGCTCAGATTCCATGAGGTGAGGAGAGAAAGAGGGTTTATCAGAGAGGAACAGCTGTAGCGAGGGCAAGGCGCCTTGATTTCTCAGCGCTCAGTCTCGCCGTTGGCTGGTAAGGATGGATTGTGAGAGGAAGAAGAGTAGGGGAGGAAGAAAAAAAAGAAATGAAGAATTTGGAATTAAGAACAAAGAAATTTTTAATAAAAGAAAAGAAAGCGTTTTGTACAGGCGTGAAAAGAGTTCGCTCGACTGAATATCGGTTGAAAAATAACTTAGTGTAATCTTCGTACGTCTTCTTATGGAAAGTAATTCTAAGTGAATGCAGAATTATTCTAAGTTTTGAACGGAGCGAACGCGAAATTATTCTAAGTCCGAAAGGAAGCGCGAATGCAGAATTATTCTAAGTTTTTGAACGGAGCGAACGCGAAATTATTCTAAGTTCGAAAGGAAGCGCGAATGCAGAATTATTCTAAGTTCGAATGGAGCAGACGCGAAATTATTCTAAGTCCGAAAGGAAGCGCGAGGGATATGCCAAGCCAAAAAATGGTCGAAAGCAAGAGTACTTACGAGTCTTAGTCGAAGGGAGATGCCGAGCAAAACCGCTAGGATTCGCTTCAGGTCCTTCTGATAAGACTCGAAGTCTCTGAATGTGTCGAAAGGCCCGATTTCGAGGGTTTATATACCCTTAGCTTGGTGGCCTCGCGCGGTGAGAGGGTGCGCTGGGCCATCCCTTCTCTATATGCGCGAATTAACTTCCGCATTCCCGCTTATTATTGCCGCCGATCGCGAGTCCATATTTCTCACGCAGCATGGACTTTTATAATCTGGCTTATTGCTATACTTATAGTTAGTGGTAATGAACAGAGTTTTTTATAATTTATAATACTTGAGTGGGCACACATGCATACATATATGCATGTGCCTCCACGTGCTCGCTGGGTTCCCTCGATCATTCATCGGTAGTGTACATTCGGTGTGTACACAGGGTTGCGCGACAACTTCTCTCTGCTCATGAATGCACGAGGGGAAGTCCTTTGCGCAGGGGCTTCGAGGGCTCGAATGGTGAGCGGGTGGAGACGGCAGACGTAACAACACATGTATGTATTATTTAATTGTAACATATAAAAAGCATACTTTGATGCAAATATATAACTGCAGGGGTTTTTACATGTAATTGATTAACTGATTGTATATACTTATGTTTAAAATATTAAGGATGATTGGATAAAAATCAGAATAAAAATGCATTTCCATCAAGTATGCTTTCGGTTATATATATTTTTTAATTGTATAATATATGTATATATACATATTTCATTTCACATCTTCTAATTGATTTTTCTCCAAAAAGATCTTGTAATATATGTGTATTGTCATATGTCAGTGTATACAATTTGTCAATCAAAAATAAAAATCTTTACAGTTAAGTACATACTCCTATCAAAAGTATACTTACATACACATATCTGTATCATATAATGAAAACATATAATGTATACATATAATCTTTTGAAAGAGTATGTGAAAGAATACAAAATTTTAAAGATTTGTAGTTCTGATTGACAAATTGTATACACATATATTACAAATATTAATTAGAAAAATGTTACGTCCAGACCCCGGAATTTATAGAGGTGAAGGGAAGCGAAGGAAAGGCTTCCCAGGAAGGGAGAGATGGAGGGGATGGAAGGACGGAACGGACTCCTTGTAGTCTCGCCCGTTTGCACAGGCGAGTCGAGCACACGTGTTTAAAGTTCCGAATTTAGGTCAACGTCTGGGACAGACGCTATGACGCTAAAGTCGAAACAGTGCACTCGGGGTCCTTGTTTTGAGTAAGAGAATTTAATCTCTTTTACTCGGGATAGGACCTCGTGCGATTCTCAGGGAGGGAGAGCGGAGAGAAGTTAAGGGTGGTTTAAATAAACTGAAATGGAAATTATAATTAACTTACATTTATTTTAAAAAGGGAGAACAATGAAATTTGATGCGTTATAAGGTAAGGTATACATAATTAGTTAAATAATAATTTATTAAAATTAATAATATAACAATGCTATTTGTTTTGAGATACATAATATGTTATCTAATTTTTACAATCTAGAGTTTGAGTATGTTTGTGTGTTTGTGTATATACATATATATATATATATATATATATATATATATATATATATATATATATTATATATATGTATATATATATATCCTTAACACAATCGATTGATCATCCGCGATTTAGAGTGTATTACACTTAAGTCATTTCCTTTAGCGGCAAAATTATGCTCAAAGCATCAAAATGACATCGTAATTAAATTAATGCAAGTTTGACGTCATCATACTCCGCACGAACAAACATTCTGAATATATCAACGTTATGCATTATTAATAAGCATCCACAAATTCAAATCACGCAGTCCGCTTCAGAGATATGTGCATATGCATATGCATATGCAAACAGGGTGACGGCAAAGTGCAGAGTGCAGGCCCCGTCGCGACTCAAAATTTGTTCAAATATCAACATGTTTCTGTCCCTGTAGTATTTACATCACGATTTCAAATATCACTATTAGCAAGTTCCAAAGGAGCTCCAGTACACAAATAGATAATAATGACTTGCCAAAACGACCATGGCTGAAACAGGTCAGCTTGAAACAAACAGGAACAGAAAACAACAATAATGATGATAATAACAGTGGCATATTTACTTATGTAGGATACAAGCAGGACTCGAAATTATATCCCTGTCTGAATTTTAAATTGAATTTAAATGAAATTTACATCCGAACTCAAACTCGCACCTCCCGGGGTCCCTGCACCCGCCAAGCACCCGGATCGTATCCATCTGATATCCTCGCGTGAGGAATCTCTTCTCCTACCTTTTTCAGGTCAGCAGCGCAGCCTCCGGATGCCACTTACCTTTATCTTCATTACCTAAATAATGGGGGCGGACAACTAGAGAGCGCGCCGATGCATAATTCCTGCAATCTAAGCCCCAATTTGAATCGGGAATTCAATAACAACAACAGAGCGCCAACTTCGGGTGTACTACATGTCTCGTTGCAAAGCCAAATGCATCCGCGCACGTCTCCAGCAAGTACATCAGGTCTTCATTTTTAACACATAGCCCGGCAATAACGACTGGTAGCTCCAGCTCGGAAACCCGTGTTTCAGACTTCTTTCGTTAACCAGGGCCTGTGCCCGCTCACGACATTACTCACCGCCGTCGGCGGAAACCATTCATACAAGTTACGCGCGGATGCCCGAAGTATCAGTCCGCAGCTATCAAATTGCGAAATAAAATTGAATGAGTTAATTCTCCTCGCGAATAAGCATATTTTATTTATTTATTTAATACTCGAATTTGCACGTTAAAGCGTGCGCTCGCGCGCGGTCACAACCTAACCTCCAATAACTCAATCCACGTTTTATAAAATCTTGAGTGTTCTAATCGTGCAACCAACGAGAATAACCGCCGAATGAGGACCACAATACAATTCAGACATAAAACCGACCTCTTTTAGTCCTTTATTCAGGCCACAATCCACACCATGCCAGATTTGACTTCTCCTGATTTTTACTTGTGGGGATACTTAAAAAATGTCGTGTACGAACGAGAACCGACGACAAGAGAAAACATGATCGAACGGATTCAAATTGTTTGTAGAGCGATACCAAAAGCCATCTTACTTAAACGATCAACCATTTCGCAAAGAGAATTTTGTATTCAAGTCAACGGGGGCAACTTTGAAGTTTCTGCGATAGATGCTAAAAGAATGCTCAGGTCTTGCCTTGACTGGCTGGATCATGCTTGAGTCTTGCCTTGATTGACTGGACCATGCTTGGGTCTTGTTTGATTGGTCGAATAATGTAAGATAAGGTTATCAGAAAGTGAATATTTTACGAGGTATTTTGTATTTTTATCAAAATATTGCAACTTTGGAGCTTTATAACTCGAAAAGTGCTTCACGAAAAGACATTTGCCTATAGTGTTTCGGAAAGCTCTCGAGATAAGCTATAAGAATATGCAATAAAAAGTAGTTGCAATTTTAAAAAATTGAAGTGACCTTCACGTAACCTTCAAATGACTCTTCAGTATCAAACCAATGATACCATCTTATGGTCCATTCGAAACCATAAAACTTTTGTCTGAAACATTTTTTTCTAAAATGCTTTGTTTCCGAAATAATTGCGTGCGTTAATTAAAATGGGTCACCTTGTATATATATAAAATATATACAGGGTGTATCAGACCACCCGTGCCAGCCGTTTAAATAACGTATAAATTTTTTTTATAAAGAATGCTGAAAGTTCTGATAAGTAAATTGGGTATGCTCTATCGAATGATATTTTCAACTTCCGGTACTAACCGGAAATAGGCTATTCAGACTGGAAGTTGAATTTTTCAAATGGAACATGGTACTTTCTGTTGCAGATTTGGATTACATAAAAAAATAAGAAACTTTTGTTTCAAACATTTTTTCTGAAAACGCCTCTATTGACCTTGAAAAAATCTTGAAAGAATGCGATGTTAAAGTGAACTGTAACTACTTTTGGCGTTATCCAGGACCAACGACGAAGATGTAACAGTTTTTTGGTCTCGTGTGTGCGTGTGTGCGTGCGTGCGTACGTGCGCGCGTACGTGCGCACATCTTTGTGTATGTGTATGGAGTCGCGGATACCAGAGGCTCGTCAGTTTCCGCGACTCCATACACATACACAAACATATGCTCATGCACGCACGCACGCACGCACGCACGCACGCACGCACGCACGCACGCACGCACGCACGCACGCACGCACGCAACGCACGCACGCACACACGCACGCACGCACGCACGCACGCACGAACGCACGCACGCACACACGGGACCGAAAAACTGCTACATCTTTGTCATTGGTCCTGGGCAACGCCAAAAGCAGTTACAGTTAACTTTAACATCGCATTCTTTCAAGATTTTTTCAAAGTTAATGGAGGCGTTTTCAGAAAAAATATTTGAAACAAAAGTTTCTTACTTTTTTTATGTAATCCGAATCTGCAACAGAAAGTAACATGTTCCATTTGAAAAATTCAACTTCCGGTCTGAATAGCCTATTTCCGGTTAGTACCGACAGTTGAAAATATCATCATTTGATAGAGCATACCCGATTTACTTATCAGAACTTTCAGCATTTTTTATCAAAATAATTTATACGTTATTTAAACGGCTGGAACGGGTGAACTGATACACCCTGTATATATATATATATATATATATATATATATATATATATATATATATATACATATATATATATATACATATATATATATATATACAGGGTGATTCAGAATAACCTATTGTCCTTTCAAGGACATATTCATAGTGTTATTCTGAGACGATTTTTCCTTAAGCAAAAATTTGTCCGGAGCTTCGTTTTCAAATTACAATAGTAAATAGTTAGCGTATTACGAACCGGGTACAGGCGGTAGGCAGGGGCGGCACAACGCATTATTACACGCGGGTGTATCCACCGGGCTCCCGCTGCGCTTAGCTGTGCAGAGTCACACAACAGACATACAACACACACACACACACACACACACACACACACACACACACACACGCACACGCACACGCACACGCGCACGCGCACGCACACGCACACGCACACGCACACGCACACGCACACGCACACGCACACTCTCTCTCTCTCTCTCTCTCTCTCTCTCTCTCTCTCTCTCTCTCTCTCTCTCTCTCTCTCTCTCTCTCTCTCTCTCTCTCTCAGTTTCACTGTCACACTCTGTTTAATCATGCTAATTTTAACTCGAAAATAATATCTGTTTATTTTCCGTCTTGTCTTCAAATAATTCTGATAAAAAAAATGTATCACTTGTGCGAATGTAAATATCAGATCACTTAAATATCATTTTTAAGTAAAAAGTAAAATATTTAAAACGAGTGAGAAATGGGGAGAAAGAGAGAGAGAGAGAGGAGGGGGAGGGAGAGTGCACGTTCCGACAAGTTTGAACATGTTTACTCACGTATTATCCTGTCAGCTGATTACTCCCGCGATGAAATACGGAATGAAGAATTATTTACAGCTTTTCAGCACATTTACACACTCACCTCACTACTATTCACTTAATCGAAGTAAACGAGTATTTATGAACCGATCGATCGATTTTTAATCTTTAATCTTTACTCACTACGAATTCTTTAATCACTATTAATCACCACTAATCACTCGACGCGTTAAAATTACTCGAATAAAGAAACACGCGTTTACGCGACAACGTGTGTTTATTCGCGGTATCAAGCAACATAACCTGATTTCATTGGTTGTTTGCATTGGTTAGTAATAGTGCCGAAAGCGCGGTTGAAATGAAAAGTTAATTTCAAAGCTTGAAATCAAAATGTTTCAAAGTAAAAGCATTAATAATTATTATAAGTATTAATGAGTATTAATAATTAAATACAATCAATCGTCATTTTCAATAATGAAAAACTTGATTTTGCAATATTTTTTAAGTATAAATCATAAATCATAAGTGAATAGTAGTGAGGTGAGTTTGTAAATGTGCTGAAAAGCTGTAAATAATTCTTCATTCCGTATTTCATCGCGGGAGTAATCAGCTGACAGGATAATACATGAGTAAACATGTTCAAACTTGTCGGAACGTGCACTCTCCCTCCCCCTCCTCTCTCTCTCTCTCTTTCTCCCCATTTCTCACTCGTTTTAAATATTTTACTTTTTACTTAAAAATGATATTTAAGTGATCTGATATTTACATTCGCACAAGTGGTACATTTCTTTTATCAGAATTATTTGAAAACAAGACAGAAAATAAACAGATATTATTTTCGAGTTAAAATTAGCATGATTAAACAGAGTGTGACAGTGAAACCGAGAGAGAGAGTGTGTGTGTGTGTGTGTGTGTGTGTGTGTGTGTGTGTGTGTGTGTGTGTGTGTGTGTGTGTGTGTGTGTGTGTGTGTGTGTGTGTGTGTGTGTGTGTGTGTGTGTGTGTGTGTGTGTGTGTGTGTGTGTGTGTGTGTGTGTGCGCGCGCGTGTGTGTGTGTGTGTGTGTGTGTGTGTGTTGTATGTCTGTTGTGTGACTCTGCACAGCTGAGCGCAGCGGGAACCCGGTGGATACACCCGCGTGTAATAGTGCGTTGTGCCGCCCCTGCCTACCGCCTGTACCCGGTTCGTAATACGCTAACTATTATTTACTATTATTTACTATTGTAATTTGAAAACGAAGCTCCAGACAAATTTTTGCTTAAGGAAAAATCGTCTCAGAATAACACTACGAATATATCCTTGAAAGGACAATAGGTTATTCTGAATCACCCTGTATATATATATATATATATATATACATATATATACATATATATATATACATATATATATATATACATATATATATATATATATATATATATATGTATATATATGTATATATATATATATATATGTATGTATGTACAATACAGTATAATATAGTAAAGTTGCATTAAAAGTTTTATTTTGACGGATCAAGCTTTATCATAGTGCCGAGAAAAAAAGATTATTAAAATTGTCAAGAAGTATTTGAAAGAAGTTTCGAGCTTTAAAATACTTTTTGAAAAATTAAAATGCGATAATCTTTCGCAGTGTTAGTGTTTGTTTGAAGTTATGCCAAATTTCGACATAAATTTACCTATACAATAATTTTATTGAACAGTGTATTTACGTATTGACTAATTTCGAATTTTAAATGATAGCGCCATCGAATTGTACAGTACAGTAAAATATTTTTCCCATACAATTCGGTGGTTTTTCTTTGTAAAAATCATGTACAATACGTGCCAACATGAAGAGATCAAATTAAATTATTTATAAGCAATTTCAGAAATTTTTTAAAACGTTAAAATTTCAATAAAAACTGATAGAGACATCAGTCGAACATACGAAAAGAATTACGTAAGAATAATGTATTACGTAAGAATACATATCAAAACAATTTTTTATAAAGTTCAAAGAAATTATTATATAATTTCTTTTTTTTTTTTTAATTTTAAAATTTTAAAATTAGTATATAAACAATTTATTTAGAGAATGTTTTTGCCAATAATCTTAAATACTCGTGGCAAACATCTCATAATTCGTTTTTTAACATCGCTGCATGGTTAGCTATGGGAATTAATGGATTAAATTACTGAATAAATGCATATAAAGATTAATATGTGATTAAACAAATAAATGAAATAATAAGTAAATAGTAAATAAGAATGAAAAATAATCAGAAATTGCATCTACATTCTTACAGTTATTCTTATTTGTTTATTTATTTATTCATAATTCAACGAGTTAATAATTTATTCATGTATTTATTATTATTATTAATTAATATGAAAAATTAAAATAGAACCGAGGAGGTTTAACCGAGGAAACCGGTGTGGTAAGCGCGAGTGCCCCATGCCATGCTGTGTCCCTGCGTAGTCTGGCCGCGCACCTTCTGATTAGTTAACTGTAACTCTTAATAATTCGATCAATAATGGTCCGAAGTAGGGAGGATAGGAGAGTTCTAACCCAGGAGCAGCGAGCGAGGTGCGGAGCGCGGGGGTTCTCGGAGAGCACGGGGGTATAACGTCACAGGAGTGAAAGCGCTTTTATAACCATCATAAAATTTTTTGTTGGTAGACCCAAGTTTGAAATACCTATCCTTGTATTGTATTTTAATAATATGAACAATACATTACAAGGATAAAACTATCTTTTCAAAATTTTCCGAGCGCCAATCTCAGGCTGCTAAAATTTATAATGTTATAAAAGAATATTCTTTTTTTTTCGAGAGTGCACATGTGATAGGAATTTTTGCGACGCATGAAGCTTTATTCTTTCACTCACCAGCTTCAGTTTGTTACAAGCTGTGAGAGAGAGAAAATCAATATGGATCGAATACAGGAGTGTATTCCTCAGAAATCGGGCAAGGACGAAAAGTACCAACTCTTGATTCCGCCGAGTCAATCATCGTCGCGACCGTGGGAGAAAATGAAAGATTATGTTCATAAGAAATCGGTCGAATGCCAAGGATGCCGTTCTCTAACATCGCCAAATTCATCACCGTCGAAGAAGAAATATAGTAAATAAAATTTTCGAGACCTAAACCATCATCATCAAAGTAATAAGGTACATATCTTTTTTATTTACGAACGCGTTTTATCGAATGCAGTGAATATTCGGAAATTTTTCAAGTATTTTTTTCTTTTTTAGAAAGCACTGTTGCCATCGGGCCGCCAACCGTAGCTCGAATATAGCCAAGCACTATCTCGCGCAATCTACTACTGATGCTTCAATATTCTTTTAATTTATTTTAAATGTAAAAAATTGTGAAAGGAATAAAAAACTAATCGTTTTACATTTATAAACGATACATTATTTTGAAAGCGGAGCATGTACGGGGATACTCCATGGGCATGGAGTAGGGGGGGGGGGACATACAACTACGGAGAGGGAATCCGTGGTAGAGGGGATGTGTATTAGAGGCCCTACGGCTGTGGGTCTTACGACTGCGTGAAGGGTTTCTTCTCGCTCCCACCCATTTTCCATCTTCTCTCGCTCCCACCTGCTTCCCATCTTCTCTCGCTCCATCGCTCCCGTTCCCCCATCTCGCGTACCCACCCACTCGCTCGCTCGCCCGCTCTTTATACGCTTTTTTCTTATTTTATTATTTTTTCTTATTCTTATTCTTATTATTTTATTATTATTTCTTATTCTTATTCTTATTATTTTATTATTTCTTATTATTCTAAAATAAGAAAGGGAAGGGAATGGGAGAAAAAATATGTATATATACATTTAAAAATAGATATTTATTCTTAATACTAAAAAAAATAAAAATAAAAATATTTAAAAATATATAATGTGTGAGGCGGCAAATATTGGGGGTCCAATGGATGCGCTAAAACAAATAAATAAATTCATTAATGTACGTTGAAATATACATATATATATTTCATATATATATGTACAATACTGTATAATGCAGTAAAGTTGCATTAAATATGCAAGTTATATATATGTGTATAATATTTTCTTTTAATTTACTAATTTTCGATGGCTTTCATTGCTTCAGCTGATTCGGCATCTTGCTAATTCCGAATTAGCCTTCAGTAATGTTAATAACATTTCTTTTTGACGTATTATGACGTTCATTTTGTCACTTCTTCTTTTTGTACTAGTATTTGCATAAAGTGCTCGAAATAAAGATATGGGTGATCAAATTTTTTCTGACGAAACACATCCGAATATGTTCACGACTACGCGTGATTGGCGCGATCTTTATTTTGTCACATAATCATCCACTATTTACAATCACTATTTCCTTTGATTTCAAATATTGAGAAATATCGCGGTTCATAGGCGTAAAAAATTTCCCTAGTAAATTCCTATACTCTGTTTATGCTACTGATTTTATTGTTCACATTTTCAGTTAAGGTGAATGTCCCAATTAGTGACGTAGTAACCTCATCGTAATAATAAATTAA
This sequence comes from Tetramorium bicarinatum, assembly GCA_928718305.1. Lineage (NCBI taxonomy): Eukaryota > Metazoa > Arthropoda > Insecta > Hymenoptera > Formicidae > Tetramorium > Tetramorium bicarinatum. Next base: position 20,567,051 of record OV788325.1, read on the forward strand.
TAAATTAATAATGTACATGTTAAAGAAAGTATACAAAATTGATTTTGTTAGAAAGCTTGAACATTTGGGGTTCTAATTGTGTTATCTTTTTTTTATTTATGGACAAATTTTTATTTGTTTATAATATTTTCTTAAAAGTAGCTGAAGTACCATTTAATGACATGTCAGTTTGGTTCTGTCCCAATTTATAACTTATGCATGCCTCTATTATTGACAGGCGACGAACATATGAACGTTTTTATTACTGACAGGAGGTGAATATACAAATGTCCCTATTGCTGACAGAAGCTATATATTAACTTTCTTAATTACTGATTATACAATATTATTATTTTTATAAAAAACATTAAACACATTTAATTATACTGTTTTGTATTTAACGAAATTTATTTATTTATTTATTACATGTTTGTTGTAGCTCAGAAGCTACCACAGTGCAAGCTTGCATTTTCGACTGCATAGCAACGATCACGCCATGGGCGAGCGGAAATGCAAGATTGCTGATATATAGAAATTAATCCATGAGACCGTGCACGACTGACACAGCATTAATCAAATATGGTTCTATTAAGAAGTATCACCCCATCTAAATTCCTGACAAATGGCACTATAAAAGCGCCCGCTTAATCGCCACTCGCGGGAGAATCTAAGATGAATTTATAACGAACTTATAACAGATCCCTAACGGGAGAATCGGGAAAATCATTAACGAACTAATAACAAATTCATATCGAGAGAATCTGAGACAGATCCCTAACGGGAAAATCCATAAAGAAATCTATAACGAAACTATCACGAATATCAAAGTCAAAATTATCACTGTGTCAATCGCGACACGGAAATTATCGTTGAACGCGGACGAGTTCTGTAAGAAGAATTGTAACGAACCTTCGAAATATAAGTGTAAGTGATATCTAGCTAACATGTTGATTGCTGAAACCTGGAAGATTTCCTATCTGCACTCCTTGAGTTCTAACTCTTAAGGCGAAACGAATCCCAAAATTTCCTTGTTGCGTCGAGAGGCACAACATGTTATTTAAAACTTATATTTATTTTTTGCCCTCTTAGACATATATAACATCTTAATTTTTATTTTTCTGTTTCTTCTAAAACTTCTGTAGTATTTTCTTTATTTTTCAACGTTTTTTTCTTCTTTATTCTTCTTTGTTTTTTTATTTTTTCCTCTTTTTCCAAAATTCGTTTTAATCTTGCTTCTTCTCTTTTTTTATTTTCTTCTCTTTTTCTGCAATTCTTTTTAATCTCGCTTCTTTTTGTGTTTTCCTTTTTTCTATACCTTTCTTCTGACGTTCCTTTTTCCTTTCTTCAATTTCTATTCTTTTTTTATTTTTTTCTATAGCTTTAGAAAGATGATATTTGTACCATAGTAGGTATACTATTAGAGTTCTAACTCAGGTCCTCCGAGGGGGAGCGGGGCGGGGGGGTATTCCGCGGGCGAGGGGGTATGACGTCACGCGAGAAGGGGGTATGGCGCAACCCCCGTTATCATAAACCGGCGATACATGATCCAGCCGCTATCGGCGATACAACCTCTGTCCCACCCCCAATTTCCAGGAAGACTTTTGATATGACTGAAACATAATTCTACATGATCCAGCCGCTATCGGCGATACAACCCCTGTCCCACCCCTCACCCCCAATTTCCAGGAAGACTTTTGATATGATTGAAACATAATTCTACATGATTCAGCCGCTATCGGCGATACAACCCCTAGCGATTGTCGCACCTCCACCCCCTCACCCCCAATTTCCAGGAAGACTTTTGATATGACTGAGACGTAATTCTACCTTTAATGATAAGATTAAACAAATCCGCGACTCTGAAACATGATTCTTTTGAGCACCGATACCTGGCTGTTATGACGCGATAAGATATCTAACATACCTCCAATTTCCAGGAAGACTATTGATAAGATTATAAAACATAATTCTACCCCTAAGATTAAACAAATCTAACTTAAACAAAATATCTGATTCTACCCCTTTCGAGCACCGATATCTGGCCGCTAATGTTATGAGACCTGCAAGGTATCCTTTGATAAGTAGCGGCGACTCCGCGAAGCCATCCCCTAGCGATCGCCATATTATTCTTCCAGGAAGACTTTTGCGATAATCAGTGTTAGTTAGTTAGAAAGAGACAAATGAAGGTATAAAATCGGCCCGGAAACGTGCAAGATCTCAGTAGATGCTCCAACAGTCTCTATGCAATAAGTTATAATGGAGCAAATAGTATGCGAGCTGCTGGAGGGATCCAGTCGAGTCGCAACTTTGGGCGATTATTTCAAGTGGGCTCAGCGATGCGACGAGTGCGTGGAACAGCTCGAAAAGCAAAGTCGAGTCAAGCATCCGCGGCTCTCGATCGGACACAGACAATCTTTCGTGGCGAGCATTGCGCGACTCGCGGGTGTGAAAAATCAACTGGAAAGACGATTTATACATTTCGGTGGTGGTGACTATGAGAATAGCAGCGCGGAGAAACTCGTTTGGCGAGAGATAGATACCGCGTTTGAAAATCGTCTTTTGACTGGTGCGGTGATTAACGCGGATCTACATCGAGCCGCGTCAATTCTTGGAAGACACTGGTGGCATAGTGCTCGAGCGAGTGCGAGACATTTTAAGAGTAGGCAACAGCGTTAAAGTAAACACCATTTTCAACGGTGAATTTGTTACTGGTGACAAACGCGCAAACAAAAGTATTAATACGCGTAACTGTGAACTTTTTAATACATCCAATTTGCGCGAGTGGTACGAACAGCGCGTCGCTCGAAGAATTCCAGGAACGCGACAGTGGCTGGGCGTTGTCGCGAATTCTTAATCTTATAATTAATATGAATAAATATAACCCATTGCACGCGGGATGCCACATCCAATTGCCTCAAGAGATACAACTCAAGAGAGCGGTAATCAATGTGCGGTCTAAAGACAATGCGTGTTTCGCGTGGTCGGTGGTAGCCGCACTGTACCCAGCCGAAAGAAATGCGGAACGAGAATCAGCATACCCGCATTACACGACCGTGTTGAATATTAAAGACATTGATTTTCCAATGACATTGAATCAAATAAAAAAGTTTAAACTTTTAAATAATATATCCATCAACGTGTACGGGATAGAAGAAAAGGTGATTCTGCCGATACGACTCACCGATCGGAAGAGGGAGAGACATGTAAACCTACTGTACGTGCAGGAAGACGATGACATCGGGCATTTTGCATATATTAAGAACTTGTCCCGCCTCGTATGCTCGTAAGTGAGCAAACACAACGGCAAGAAATTCTTCTGCGATCGGTACGTATACAAGTTTACGCAATATGCATATAAAGATAATATAAATGATTGATAAATTTCCAGATGCTTGCATTACTTCCATTCAAGCGACAAGTTGGAGGCCCATAGCATCGATTATCAACAGATGAACGATTGCGCCATCCGACTACCGAGCGACAACAACAAGTGGCTATGTTTCAAAAATTACGGTAGGAAGGAACGAATGCCGTTTGTAGTATACGCAGATTTGGAATGCACGCTGGAAAAGACGGATTCGACAACGTCGACGTACCAACACCACCAGGCATTCAGCATCGCATATTACGTGCGTTGCTCGTTCGACGAATCGTTATCCGCGTACCGGTGTTATCGCGATAAGAATTGCGTCGCGTGGTTCGCAGAGGAATTAAAAAGTTTGGCACATCGCGTAAAAGGTATTTTGTCCGCGAATGTCCCCATGGAGATCTTATCGAAGCAACAATGGATAGCATACCGTAATGCTACACATTGTCATATATGCGAGAAACCGTTCGCGCCGGATGACGAAAGAGTGCGCGATCATTGTCACCTGACCGGACGATACAGAGGTCCCGCGCATTCGAGCTGTAATCTGAATTATAAAGATTCATATTATATTTCTGTGGTTTTCCATAATTTATCAGGCTACGACTCACATTTTATCATAAAAGAAATTGCTACAGCGTATGAAGGGCATGTTGATCTGTTGCCTATAACGAAAGAAAAATATATATCTTTCACAAAACATGTTGAAGACACAGCCGACAGGTCAGAATCGCGAAATCATATAAAATTAAGGTTTATCGATTCATATTTTGTCTTCTGAATATATTATTCTGATAATGAGATTTGTGATTTCTTATCATATAAAACTTGTAGAACAATCTTAGAAAAAGATGATTGTATTATGCAAGAAATAGAAAGAGTCTGGTACAAGAATCATTATTGATAATAAAATTAATGCTAAAGATGTATATTATTTTAACACATTTGTTTCAATGAATATGAACTTTCATTTTATCATTATGTTATTATATACAATGAATTCTTTTTTTGATTTATCTGTGTTAATACTGTTAGAATCTACAATAACAACTATTGCAGTAATCGTGATCATTTCTTTTTTATAGATGAAGAAGGAAAAGTAACAATAAAGGGAACTACTGAGCAAGTTAAATCAGCCATGAGTCCGATAGAAATTAAAATTCACGAGATTCATGAATCTAATATTGAATCAAACGATATATTGAAATAAAAAGTATATCTGAATCGTCTTCATCTAACATTAAGTTTAACACGTCTAATAATGTTTTAAGTTCTGAATTAGAAGGTACATAAAATTGTAAATTTGTATCCTTCCATTAAAATTCATTGATTTGTTTGGTACTGTATTACAATTAAATTGCGATTTTAATAGGTGGTACAATGGAAGTGTATGTATCTGCGGTGAAAACACCCAGCCAGTTCTGAATTCAAGTGATTGGTCGTGCAAACGTTGATTTACAGCTCTTAGTAGACGAGATGACGGAGTAATACAATAACGAAAAAAATTGCGAGCCACATACTTCGAAAAATGTAAGCGACAAAGATATGATTCATTTAATTTTATAATATTGTTGTAACAAGATGTTTAATATAATATACCATTTACCTATAACTGTTTGTTGATTTTTTTAGGTAATAGGCCAAATGGTAGCAGCCAAATTTCAATTTGACGAGAAGTGGTATTGTGCAGAATGTTAATTCCACTATGTACGAAGTGTTTTTTGTGGTAAAAAACAAACCAAAATCGCTCTGATAATGAATTAACGCGAATGTAGGAAAGATTTGATGTATTTCTAGTTTAAAAATAACATAAATAACATAGCCACTATTATATAGCTTTTGAGATATATAAATCATTTATAGCATATACATATATATAGCATATACATATATATAGATTTCCTCGATTCGGGAGAATACAAAATCATAAAAAAAAGAAAATTAATAAAGCTATCTGTCTACACCAGATATAGATTTACTCGAATCGGAAAAATACAAAATCGCGAAAAAAAGAATATATATATAGATTTCTTCGATTCGGGAGAATACAAAATCGTAAAAAAAAGAAAACTAATAAAGCTATCTGTCTACACCGGACATGGATTTCCTTACTGTAAGTAATGTAAAATAAAGATGTAATGAAAAAAATGTAAAATAAAGAAACACTACGTGATTGATAAATACAAACATTTAACACAATATTGATAATACATTTCTTTATAAAAAGCAAACCAAAATCGCTCGGATACTTATAGATTTATTCGAATCGGGAGAACACAAAATCGCGAAAAAAAAAATATTATAGATTTACTCGAACAAAAAAAAAAGAAAACTAATAAAGCTACTTAAAGTTACACTAATAATTATTATAGCAGATATATATATATATATATATATATATATAGATTTATTCGAATCGGGAGAACAAAATACATATAGATACATACATATTGATTTATTCGATTCGGGAGAACACAAAATACACACACACACACACACACATATATATATATATATATATATATATATATATATATATAGATTTATTTGAATCGGGAGAACACAAAATACATACACAGATTTATTCGGAACAAAATCGCAAAAAAAGAAAACTAATAAAGCTACATTAATAATTCTTTAATAATAATTATTAAAGAAGATCTGCTGTTGCCCGTATCCAGATCCTCTTCGGCCACGGCCACGGCCACGTCCGCGGCCGTCTTTTAACTGCCTCCTGCGGCGGCTGCTGCTGCTGCTGCGACAACGGCGATGCTGCCTTCGACGTTGTCGGCATCGGCTGTTGAAGCAGCAGTTGCTGCACGTGCACCTCCGTCGTCTCTTTATCTAATTGAGACGCCGGAGGTGCACGTGTGAATAAATACTCATCCGGGAAGTCAAGGTCCATTGATAAACTGAAAAAATAAATTTTATTTATTAGTAAAGGTGAATTGTTTATCAATTAGTATAATTAGATCTATTTTATTATATTATTTTTACTTACGGATGACTTTTCAGCTCCTTTTTCTTCGCCATCTTTTTTTTGAGATCGTCTTCTCAATTTTAAGGTCGTCGCACTTTTTTCATCATTGACATTGAATAGGTACTAGATACATATGCATCTAGATACATTTGGGTAATGTTTTTAGGTGCCAATTTATGTAGCGAGAAAATCGCTGCAAATAGAGGTCACATGGTTATTCGCTACTCGCTGGATTTTTTTAGCTTAGCGAATGTTCACTGAAGTCATAGCGGGATATCAAATCAAGTTATGAGAAAATTGCAACATTATTTATTCCGAAAATAGATTCAATAAACATAAGTCATCAATTAAATTTATAACTACCTTGCATGCTTATCTATTTTATAAATGTTTTTGCTAAATTAGCTATTAAAAATTCTAATCTTAAATGTGATTCAAACCATAAGTAGGATAGATATGAGAGTTCTAACCCATGGGGCAATGAGCGGGGTGCGGGGCGCGGGGGTTCTCGGAGTGCGCGGGGGTATGACGTCACAGGAGTGGTGGGGATGACGCCACAGGATTGAAAGCGCTTTTATGATCGTCATAAAATTTTTTTTGGTAGACCCAAGTTTGAAATACCTACCCTTGTATTGTATTTTAATAATATGAACAAAGATAAAACTATCTTTTCAAAATTTTTCAAGCGCCGATCTCGGGCTGCTAAAATTTATAATGTTAAAATTTATAATGTTATAAAATAATATTCTTTTTCTCGAGAGTGCACATGTAATAGGAATTTTTTGAATGCGTTTCTGTATTTCTAAAGATACCCTTTTTCCAGCGCTGTTCTCAGGCTGCTAAAATTTATAATGTTATGAAAGAATATTCTTTTTTTTCGAGAGTGCACATGCGATTGGAATTTTTGAATGCGTTTCTGTATTTCTAAAGATACCCTTTTTTTCCAGCGCCGTTCTCAGGCTGCTAGTGTAATAAACAGATTCAAGGATCAATGATTTTGAAAATATTTAAGTTGGAAAAGAGAGAAAATATAAAATCGGTCTGGAAGGGTGTAGGATCACAGTAGATTTTTGGAAGTTGCGACGAGTGTCTGTGCTCTGAGTAATGGCTAATGTGAATAATTTTAACGACGACAATGAATTAATGGAACTTGAATTAGAGGACGAAGTGTTTAACGACAGTGATTATATCAGTGACAGTGAAAATCAAGAGGATCCGCGTGAAAATCAAGAGGATCCGCGTGAAAACATTGACAATCCGCGTGAAAATATTGAGAATCCGCGGGAAAACATTGAAGATCCGGAATGGAATATTGAAGATTTGGATGTGAACATTGAAGATCTGGATGACGAAGATCCGCGTGAGAGCCTTGTAAACAAAATAGTGCTCGCATCTGAAATATTCGCGCAGAACGAACAGTGCGCTATATACTACTACTACATTATAGGCAACAGTTATGTGGCGTGTTCAGAGTGTATGCCCAATAGTATTAATCAAGATGATGAGGATAATGACGAATTAATGTCTGTTACACGCAAACACGTCACCTTGCCATATGATGCCATAGATGGCAAGTATTGCTCCGGTTGCAGAAATCCAGTGTTTATGATATTCCAGTGCAACATGTGTCCATTGTGTGCACAATAAAAACATTCATAAGTGAGGAAATTATGGATGAACGTCGATATTTGGAAGGCATTTTTGATGGTCTTGAAGCAGAAGAATCACAGAGCGAAACGCGTGTGATCTCGCCGGTGCAATTTTTACGCGATCGAGAACTTGATATTCGCGGAACCAGTGGTCGCTTCATAAAACAGGGAATTGAAATCGAAAGTGTGAGCCGCACATTCCGATTTGCGGACTGGGCATACACAAGGAAGCGACTAATGTTTAAATGGGAGCTGAAAAAAATCCGTAATACATCACACTATAAAGAAGCGGACAAAAAATTAAAACGTAAATACATTAAGGAAATCTTGGAAAAGAATAAACGTTGTAAAGCTCAGTACATCACGTTTCATGCAGGTATCGACAGATGCGTCGAGTTAACAGTAATAAACAATTTTCGTTTTTCGGGTTTTAATATTTGTTTGAAATATATAAACGATAAAATGTGGAGTGTCGACGATTACCTTAAAGAATGGGACTTGATAGACGATTACAAAGGTGTCTGGGTTGATCGTAACAAACAAAGGGAGAATCAATATAACATTCAAGCTGATAAACGCTACTGCATATCATGTGAACGAGTTACGTGCAAGTGTTCTAGAGAGGCATGTGATATGATATAGTAAAATATGGAACAAATCGAACGCGACCTGCTGGAGCAGTCCAGTCGAGTCGCTACCTTGAGCGATTATTTCGCGTGGATGCAGCGATGCGATGAATGCGTGGAACGGCTCGAAGAACAAAGTCGGGTCAAGCGTCCGCGGCTCTCGATCGGACACAGACAATCTTTGGTGGCGAGCATCGCGCGACTCGCGGGTGTAAAAAATCAACTGGAAAGACGCTTTATACATTTCGGTGGCGATTATGCGAGCGGTAACGTGGAGAGACTCGTTTGGCGAGAAATCGATACCGCGTTTGAAAATCGTCTTCTGACTGGCGCGGTGATTAACACAGACTATATCGAGCCGCGTCAATTTTTGGAAGACGCTGGTGGAATAGTGCTCGAGCGAGTGCAAGACATTTTAAAAGTGCGCAACAGCGTTAAAGTAAATACCATTTTCAATGGGGAATTTGTGACCGGCTATAAACGCGTAAACAAAAGTATTAATACGCGTAACTGCGAACTTTTTAATACATCAGATTTGCGTGAGTGGTATGAACAGCGCGTTATCGAACCTACTCTGGCGTCGCTCGAGGAATTCCAGGAACGCGACAGTGGCTAGGCGTTGTCGCGAATACTCAATTTGACCGTCAACGTTAACAAATATAATCCACTCCACGCGGGGTGTTATATCAAGTTACCGCAAAAGATAAAATTGAAGAGAGCGGTAATTAACGTGCAATTTAACGACAATGCATGTTTCGCATGGTCGGTGGTGGCCGCTCTGCATCCAACAGAAAGATATACAAAACGAGAATCATCGTATCCTCATTATACGACGATACTGAATCTGAAAGACATTGAGTTTCCAATGACATTGAATCAAATAAAAAAGTTTGAAAATTCCAACAATATCTCAATCAACGTGTACGGGATAGAAGAAAAGGTGATTCTGCCGATACGCCTCGCCAATCGGAAGAGGGAGAGACACGTAAACCTACTATACATGCAAGGAGACGACGCCGACGTGGGACATTTCACGTGGATAAAAAATCTATCCCGCCTCGTGAGCTCGCAAGTGAGCAAACATAATGGCAAGAAATACTTTTGCGATCGGTACGTATACAAGTTTAAGCAATATGCATATAAATGATTAATATAAATGAATAATATAAATAAAAAATTTTTTTTCGGATGCTTGCACTACTTCCATTCAAGCGACAAGCTGGAGGCTCACAGCATCGATTGCCAGGAAATGAACAATTGTGCAATTCGACCAGCGACAGCAACAAGTGGCTATGTTTCAAAAATTACGGTAGGAAGGAACGAATGCCGTTTGTAGTGTACGCCGATCTAGAGTGCACACTAGAAAAGACGGATTCGGCAGCGCACCAACACCACCATCAGGCATTTAGCATTGCATATTACGTGCGTTGCTCGTTTGACGAATCGTTATCCGCGTACCGGTGTTATCGTGATAAGAATTGCATTGCATGGTTCGCAGAGGAATTAAAATGTTTGGCACATCGCGTAAAAGGTATTCTATCCGCGAATGTCCCCATGGAGATCTTATCGAAGCAACAATGGATAGCATATCGTAATGCTACACATTGCCATATATGCGAGAAACCGTTCGGGCCGGATGACGAAAGAGTGCGCGATCATTGCCACCTGACTGGACGATACAGAGGTCCCGCGCATTCGAGCTGTAATCTGAATTATAAAGATTCGTATACCATCCCTATAGTCTTCCATAATTTATCAGGCTACGACTCTACTACACATTTTATCATAAAGGAAATTTCCACAGCATACAAAGGAAACGTAGAATTGCTTCCTATAACGAAAGAAAAATATATATCTTTCACAAAACATGTTGAAGACACAGCCGACAGGTCAGAATCGCGAAATTATATAAAATTAAGGTTTATCGATTCATATAAATTTCTCACCACAAGTCTCGAAAAATTGGTATCATTTCTCAGCCGGGATAAATTAAAAATTTTACGTTCAAATTTCGCAAATCTATCTGTTACGTCTGCCGTCTCCACCCGCTCACCATTCGAGCCCTCGAAGCCCCTGCGCAAAGGACTTCCCCTCGTGCATTCATGAGCAGAGGGAAGTCGTCGCGCGACCCCTTGCACACTACCGAATGATCGAGGGAACCCAGCGAGCACGTGGAGGCACATGCACATATGTATGCATGTGCGCCCATTCAAGCATTATAGATTATAAGAAACTCTGTTCATTATCACTAACTATAAGTATGGCAATGGGTCGGATTATAAAAGTCCATGCTGCGTGAGAAGCATGGACTCGCGATCGGCGGCAATAATAAGCGGGAATGCGGAAGTAAATTCGCGCATATAGAGAAGGGATGGCCCAGCGCACCCTCTCACCGCGCGGGGCCACCAAGCTAAGGATATATAAACCCTCGAAATCGGGCCTTTCGACACATTCAGAGACTTCGAGTCTGGTCAGAAGGACCTGAAGCGAATCCTCGCGGTTCTGCTCGGCATCTCCCTTCGACTAAGACTCGTAAGTACTCCTGCTTTCGACCATCTTTTGGCTTGGCGTATCCCTTGTGCCTTTCGAACTTAGAATAATTTCGCGTCCGCTCCGTTCAACTTAGAATAATTCTGCATTCGCGCTTCCTTTCGGACTTAGAATAAATTCGCGTTCACTCCGTTCAACTTAGAATAATTCTGCATTCGCGCTTCCTTTCGAACTTAGAATAATTTCGCGTCCGCTCCGTTCAACTTAGAATAATTCTGCATTCGCGCTTCCTTTCGGGCTTAGAATAAATTCGCGTTCACTCCGTTCAACCTAGAATAATTCCGCATTCACTTAGAATAATTTTTTTATAAAAAGACACACGAAGCTAGCACTAAGTTACTTTTCAACGAACATTCAATCGAGCGAACTCGTTCATAATCACACACCTGTACAATGCGCTTTCTTTTCTTTTATTAAAAATTTCTTAGTTCTTAGATTCAATTTCTTCATTTCTTTTTTTTTGTCTTCTCCCCTACTCTTCTTCCTCTCGCAGTCCATCCTTACCAGCCAACGGCGAGACTGAGCGCTGGGAAATCAAGGCGCCCTGCCCTCGCTACAGCTGTTCCTATCTCTGATAAACCCTCTTTCTCTTCTCCCCTCACGGAGTCTGAGCGCTAGAGAAATCCGGCTGCTTACTCCTTTCCATCTCTTCTTCTTTTCTTTTCTCTTTCTTCTTCCTTCCTCTCGCACTATTCTTTAAAAGTTTTCTTCTCTTTCTCTCACACGCATTCACACACGCACACACACAAAAATGGATAGACATGCGCTCTACAAAAAACAATGGTGCGACGCGGTTGTGCGGCCGGAAGGCGGAAACAACTAAAACGCCTGAAGAAAGCGTTGGTGGAACACCACGATTTCGACCCGTCGATTTTCGATAGGGCCACCGAGGCCGCCGGCATTAAGGGGGAGCACCCGGCGTCCACATCGGGACAAAAAGGCGCCCCAGCGTCGGGGACTGTCCAGAGGGGACCGACTTCAGCGGTAGTGCCACGACAGGCTCCTCGGCTCCCCGCCCCACCGAGTTGCGAGGCTCCGGCGCGGCTCCCAACGAGGCCCTTGCCGCCGAGGGCTTACGTTAGGCCGAGGGTGGAATCAAATCCATCCCCGGTAAGAACGGACAGACCTCGGATCCGTTCCGTGGTGACAACGAGCTTCACCCTCAGACGAGAGGGCAATAAAGTCTTCGTGGGAGGGAACATCCCTCCCAGCAACGTTGCGTAATCATACGGGAACGTAACACTATCGAACGAAGATTTCGATTTGTTGACGCGAAAAGGCGTTTTTCCATATGAATACGTGGATTGCGTCGAAAAGCTGGAGGACTCGTGTCTACCACCGCGCGAATCATTCTACAACTCTTTAACCGGTGACACCGTATCCGAGAGCGATTACGCACACGCCGCGAACGTCTGGCGACGGTTCTCCATTCGAACCCTGGGCGAGTACAGCGATTTATACCTAAAAACGGATGTCTTGTTGTTGGCTGATATATTTGAAAATTTTCGTGATAGTTGCGTCACGAGTTATGGTCTCGATCCCGCGTACTACTACACCTTACCAGGTTTTACATGGGACGCGATGTTGAAACATACACGCGTCAAATTCGAACTGCTCACAGACATTGATATGGTCATGTTTGTCGAGCGCGGTATACGCGGCGGTCTGAGTCAATGCTCCGGCAGATATGCACAAGCCAACAACAAGTACATGCAGTCGTACGACCCATCGAAACCTTCTTCGTATTTAATGTAAATAATTTGTATGGGTGGGCAATGTGTCAGCCGTTGCCGTACACCGAATTTCGATGGGTCGACAATGCCGCGGACTTTGATTACAGCGCGATCGCTTCGGATTCGCCCACGGGTTACATTCTCGAGGTCGATCTCGAGTACCCGCAACATCTTCATGACGCGCATACTGACCTACCGTTCTGTCCGACGCGCGATAAGCCGCCCGGCAAGCGGCAAGATAAGCTACTTGCAACGTTATACGACAAGAAGCGTTATGTCATCCACTATCGTAACCTGCAGCAATGCACGCGTCACGGTCTTCGCGTTACAAAAATTCATCGCGTGCTACAATTCGCACAATCCACATGGCTTCGTAAATACATCGAATTGAATACGAAATTTAGAACACTCGCAAAAAATGATTTCGAAAAAAACTTGTATAAATTAATGAACAATGCCGTATTCGGTAAAACCATGGAAAATGTTCGTAATCATGTCGACGTGAAATTATTAACTAAATGGGAAGGACGCTACGGCGTGGAAGCTCTGATCGCGAAACCGAATTTCCACAGTCGAAGCATTTTTTCCGAAAATCTAGCCGCTGTAGAACTTCGAAAACTCGAGGTGAAATTCGACAAACCGATATACGTAGGTATGTGCATCCTCGACATATCAAAGGTCTGTTTGTACGAATTTCATCACGAATACATGTTACCTTTATATCGCGATAGATGTAAGATCACGTACACCGACACAGACAGTCTCACATACCACATCAAGTGCGATGACGTGTATGAGACAATGAAACGCGACATTCATAGATTTGACACGAGCGATTATCCGATCGACAACGCGTACGGTATTCCGCTCGCTAATAAAAAAGTACCGGGTTTAATGAAAGATGAAAACAACGGCGCGATAATGACTGAATTCGTCGGGCTCAGAGCGAAGATGTACGCGGTGAAGGTAGATGGTAAGAAGGATACTAAAAAAGCAAAAGGCGTCAAAAGTAACGTTGTAGCGCGAACGATAACGTTCGACGATTACACGCAATGTTTGAAAAAGGAAATTGAAATGACGCGACAACAGACTTGCATAAGATCCAAGCTGCATGAAGTGTATACAGTGTCCGAAAAGGAAATCGCTCTGAGTCCGTACGACGACAAGCGATACATTAAGCCCGATTCTACCGAAACTCTGCCATGGGGACATTATCGAATACCTCTGTAAATATTATATTATACTATGTATTACTAGAAAAGGTATATTAATAAAAGATTCTTTGTCCTTGCGTATCTCATATATTTCATATCGTATCTCATATATTTTACATTTTTATACTGTGTGTGTGTGTGTGTGTGTGTATTCATCTTTTTTATATTATATGTATTCTTTTTATAATGTGTGTGTATTCATCTTTTTTTATATTATGTGTGTTGTGTGTATCTCATAATGTACTCATCTTTTTTATACTATGTTTTTTTATAATGTGTGTGTGTGTGTGTGTGTGTGTGTGTGTATTCATCTTTTTTATACATGTTTGAAATGAATAAACTTTTTTGTATGCAAATTAAACCACATCGTCCTTGTGTATCCATGAATTGTGCGACTCATCAAATCCCAGCCATTTCACGTAAACCTTGTCACCTCTTCTGCGCAGTACCTTCTCCACAAGATACACGTCGGGATCGGTCGCGCGATGCAATTCATATTCGTAGAACGCTCCCGCGATAGATTTTCCACGATAGTCCTCGAGTAGATACGTCACGGGATTAGTACGCTGTACTTTAATGATTTTAAACACCTCGGTGGTCCAATTTGGCGTGTAACCCTCCTCGAAGACGGTCTTGTATTTGCTCACGCGCACCGAATCGCCTACTTTGAACTTTGCCGGTCCCGCAATCTTTATCACGCTGTATACCGTAGCTAAGAGTCTTTCGGCGATCGCGGGCGTAACATCGGCGGGTCGCATGCCGATCGTTCGATGTTTTCGCGAATTGTATTCTGAGACGAGACAACGCGTTGATCCATTTGTAGTTTCCGTTGAGTGTAAACATCTTCCACATATCGTTCTTGAGCGTACGATTGAATCGCTCGACAACCGATGCCTTCAACACCGAATACGTGGAATGATTTATGGCGTGTTTCTTCACAAGTCGTTGCACGTCGGCGTTGTAAATCTCCTTTCCATTGTCTGTCTGTAAATTTTTCGGATGTCTCTCGCTCTCTCGAATTATCTCGGCGATAGCTTTGGCTGTCTCGCTTCCACCTTTGCTCTTGAGCGGCACGGCCTACGCGTATTTACTCAACACATCAATGACGGTAAGTATGTAGTGATAGCCTCCGTTGAAACGCGAGTACGGCTGCATCTCGACGATATCAGCTTGCCATAGGTCGTCGTATCCTCACGGAAAAAGGTATTCACCGTAGGAGAGTATGCAAGGCGGACCATGAAACGCGCTGCGCCCTACCACTACGCTGGGCCGTGTTTCCCACTCTCTTTCGTCGTGCGCCCATGTCAAAACACGCTGCTCGCGTAGCAGTCTTTCCTCGTACTAAGCACGGTATTTTTCCGTGCATCGCACCGGCTTTCGCGCTGCGAACGTAGCACGTCGTATCTTGCAGCGCTGCGCGATATTTCGACTTTCGTGTGGGACTGAAAATCAAATGACCTAAAGGAGGAAGGGAGGCACATAACGCTTATTTAAAACATTTTTATTTTATCATTATTATTGTCAGTATTACATAAAATGTATAATTTACAATATGTGTCTGGTCGCAATTAACATAGTGCCATCTCTTTTAAAAAGTAAACATGGTATTCTTGATACCAAAGAATCATACCGTATAATTTTTTTTTCACTTAAAGCGACAACGCTGTGAGCGAAATAATGTGAATTGAAACCAATCAGTTGAAAAGGGATATAACTTTACTTATTTCTCCATACTCTATAGAGTAAAAAACTCTATAAAGTATGGAGAAATAAGTAAAATTTATTCTATTGACAGCAATATTTTCTTTGAATATATCCCTTTTCAACTGATTGGTTTCAATTCACATTATTTCGCTCACAGCGTTGTCGCTTTAAGTGAAAAAAAAATTATACGGTATGATTCTTTGGTATCAAGAATACCATGTTTACTTTTTAAAAGAGATGGCACTATGTTAATTGCGACCAGACACATATTGTAAATTATACATTTTATGTAATACTGACAATAATAATGATAAAATAAAAATGTTTTAAATAAGCGTTATGTGCCTCCCTTCCTCCTTTAGATCATTTGATTTTCAGTCCCACATGAAAGTCGAAATATCGCGCAGCGCTGCAAGATACGACGTGCTACGTTCGCAGCGCGAAAGCCGGTGCGATGCACGGAAAAATAACGTGCTTAGTACGAGGAAAGACGTTGCTACGCGAGCAGCGTGTTTTGACATGGGCGCACGACGAAAGAGAGTGGGGGACACGGCCCAGCGTAGTGGTAGGGCGCAGCGCGTTTCATGGTCCGCCTTACATACTCTCCTACGGTGAATACCTTTTTCCGTGCTCTAACTATAACACGTCTTCGTGGAAAATTTCTTCTCGCCGGGGCATGCAGTTCCTCGACGAGTCGCCGTCTCTCGGAACTGACGATATTTTCATCTTCAGATCTCATGTTTCAGCGATGCGATCATTGACTGGTAATAGTACGTGTGAAGATTTAACTTTTAAACTGCTTTCTTATCCTCTCCGTTCGCAACCGTTTCTGACTCGGTGGTAGCGTCGCGTCGCAGCTCGCGGCCCGTAACGCATGCACATCCCTCTCGAACGCTGTCAGCCTCTCGACAAATTCCCGCTGTTGGTCACTCAAAATTTTAACGCACTGTTCCACATATAGTTTGTTAGCTGCGTCATCGTCATCCTCAGGTTGCGCTACACGACGAATCTTGCACGATTTTGCGTCAAATTCCACACCGACACGGCACAGTGCATTATCACGCACATAACTTCTCACTAGTTCGCTCCAGCCGCTGATCGAGTCATTTCTCCGTTCAAATAGACCGAATTTATTGACAGGCATTTTTCGATGTGAGTGATGCCAATCGACTGGTTCGTTTCAAGGATACTCCGGTTAATTTATAATAATACCAGCTTCGCGAAGTTCCTCGATGATCGACAGCATCTCGTTGTCGTGAGCGTTATGACCAGCTTGGCGCGAAGCGTCGAGCAAACGTAGACGATCCACCAGCTCGTTGGGATCGTCCCAGTGCACGTAATCAATCGCATTGTCGTTCAGCGTCATAGCACGAGGCAATCCTTCTCCAGATTTGCTCTTGGATTCAATCGATAGTAACGGCGCGATTATATATTTGTACTTGTATCCTCTGTTGCCCGATATGCGATTAAGCGCATTATAATTGAGTCTATGCGCGTTCGTCAACAGCAGTATATTCTTGTAGTTTAGTTTATCTTTCTCTGTATAGGCGCTGTTAGCAGGCAATTTCTTGAAGATCAACTCATAAAGACCAGGCGTACCGACGAATCGTACGCCATCGATAATTATGTTGTCAGCGTTGTCCACGTCAATGCGTTTATCACCGAGCATCATTGCTCCATCACTGCTCAGACGAACGCCGTATACATTATCTAAACTGCTTATTCGATCGTCGCTCAAAACGTCTTCGATGTACCTTCGACTTAACGGACCCAGGTTACCAAGCAACGTTTCTCGACCTTCTACCGTTTCCAGCTGCTTTTGAAAAGAGGTCTTGTTGAGCGAGTCGTCCGTTCGCTCGAAAAGATTCTCGCTCGCGAGCAATTCGGGCGATTGTACGGTTGTTGCCGTCGCGGTCGGTATCGGTGATACGTTCAGCGGAGGCGCAAATCGATAAGTTTTGTACGGTATCGATGCGTGAACCAACGATCGTTTTCTCTTTGTCTTACTCAATGTCGCATCCTCCTCCTCATGCTTCTGGGCAAATAACGTTTCGTCTTCTACGTCGCCGTCGTCATCGTCACGCGGTTCTTCCTTTATCGTGCGCATACCAGAATTTTCAACCATCTTTTGCAGCGGTTCGATAATAGGCTTGAAGTCTTCACCGCGATATCATTCTCGATCTTACCAGTCTTCAAAGCGCGATGTTTCTTGCGAATCGATTCACTCGTCTTCTCAATCTCTCTCGCGATCTTTTCACGTTCACGAATATCTTTGTTCCCCGCCATGTCGACAGATCGTTCGCGTTTGCCTCGATGGAGTATCGATGACTAACTGTGTTGTGGTATCGCAAACATGTTAAATCCTTTTCGATATCGCCCATTCGTAAGCGGACTGTCCTTATCTATCACTACGAATTCGTACTCACGCTGCCAACAATCATTACAAAACGCGCAGAAATCCCCGTACGACATGTCAGTGTTCACGTGATCGTTGTAAACATATTTCAAATTAGTGGCATCCTGTTTGAACAGGATCAGCAGGTTCGCGTTGTCGCGTATTAGATGTTTAGGTATTCTCGCATACGTCTGACAGAGGTAGAAACAGTCGACGTTCGATGCCGGCCCATCGAGAAGTATTCTCTCACCGTCACGCACGCAACGTCATCGAAAACAAAAATCGAGTTTGGACGCGCATCGCGGGATGACGTCACTATTATTGGAGAATGTAAAATAGCCAATTTCATCGATCGATGTCAGTAGCTTCTCCAGATATTGATACTTTGGCTGCTGCAGCGACTCTGAGTACACATACACGTTCTCGAAACGCACGCCGTGCGGACTTTCCAACAAACTTATCAAAACGTTGGTTTTACCGCAATTCGAGGGGCCGCAGATGATCGCGCGTACAGTGGTCGGCAGCATCGCGCCGTGCTTTCGCACCTCTGCTCTGTCCCCCATTGTCCGCAATCTATCGTCGTAGTTTGTGACGCGTATCGTCAGCGGTTGCCGCACGAATTTCATTTCTCTTTGCACTTTTGTGTAGAGAACGGAATCGAACGCGCCTATTTATAGTCTCGCGGAATCGTAAATCGCTCAGAAATGTTTTTGCTTTTGTCAGATAACAGTGACATATGCGATTTAACCGCCGAACAGTTGAACTATGTACCAAAGATCGTTCTGTTACGGCAGTTTTATAATTGCATAGATTATGTGTGGGATAGACTTCCAGATCATATTAAGGCGGATTCGGAAGTTCAAGAGTATCGTCGTTGCCTGCAACATTATAATTTACCGTCTCAGCGAACGCATATCGATGGTCCGGCGCCGCTGATTAAGGATTGCCACGAATGTCAGTTGCAACGACGTCTAGCCAATCGGTAAAAAGCGGTGGCAGTTTGCTCAATAGCGCGATAAACGCGCTTCCCTTCGAATTACATCTCCCCGGCTATCAGTTTTGCGGTCCGGGAACTCACTTGGAGAAACGTTTGGCGAGAGGTGATCAAGGAATAAATCCACTGGACGCGGCGTACCGCGTGCATGACATAGCGTATTCTCGGAGCAACGATCTTACCGAGAGACACGCGGCGGACAAAATACTCGCCGAGAAAGCGCGAAAACGCATCGTCGCGAGAGATTCTACTCTGGGTGAGAGAGCAGCCGCCGCTACTGTCTGGGCAGCGATGAAAGCCAAGACAAAGATTGGTATGGGTACGAAGACGAAGAAGAAGACAACGACGAAGAAAAAACGGATACTTTCGGTAGCGAAACGCGGCGGTATACTTCCGATTCTGCCAATGTTGGGCGCCCTCGGATCTCTGATCGGTGGAGCGGCCGGTGTGGCAAAGGCGGTGAACGACAGCAAAGCCGCGCGACGCCAACTCGAGGAGCTGTAGCGTTATAATCGCGCGGTGGAGGGTCGTGGACTCTATCTCGCTCCATACAAACGCGGACAAGGCGTTGTGAAGAAAAGAAAAAAAAATTCGAAGAGACGTTAAAAATACCTGAGGGTGTAACGACAAACGTATAGTTGGATCAATTGGCGAGGCGTATGTGCGTACCATACTTTAGAGGCGTTTTCATGCGTGATTCATTACCGATAAGCGGTGCACGTCGAAACGAGAGCGGTATTGTGAATCTGGACAACGCAACGGGCCCCGGCAC
The DNA here is from genome assembly GCA_928718305.1 of Tetramorium bicarinatum. NCBI lineage: Eukaryota > Metazoa > Arthropoda > Insecta > Hymenoptera > Formicidae > Tetramorium > Tetramorium bicarinatum. The sequence goes on from OV788325.1 coordinate 20,587,014, forward strand.
TCATTGGGTGGCGTACGCAAAGAGGAGAGATCGCGTGGTATATTTCGACAGTTTTGGTAATCTTCGGCCGCCAAGAGAACTGGTGCGTTATTTCGAGAACTGCGTGATAGAATACAATCGAAGATCCTATCAAACCTACGATCAGAGCATCTACGGCCAGATGCGGTTTCTCCAAACGGTGGACGCGCGCGAATTTAAAGCCTGACGAGCCATTGCGAGGACTCAGTGTACGCTAAGCAGTTTTTCCATCATGTCGTTGACATTCACGCTGAGCGGCAAGAGCAACGTTCTCGCGGTAAACTACTCTCCAGCCATAGATTTGAGCGATGACGATTACGAGCTCGGTCTAATGGACTTTGAGACTTATCATACGATAGCGAATGTGAATGCCTCGAACAATAAATTTTACTTTCACAAAGATGACGTGGAAATTACAATTCCCGAGGGATTGTATGAACTGCAAGACATAAACAAGTTTCTGAAACGCGCAATTTTGTCGAAACATGGTGAACATGTTGAAACGCACAACGATTACGAGGATGGAGAATATCCGATAGTGATGCGCGCAAATTACAATACGATGAGGAGCGAGATAAAATGTGCCTTTAGAGTAAACTTTAACAAGCTCAACAACATAGGATCGCTGCTAGGATTTTCGTCAAATCGTATATTGCAGCCGCAAAAATGGTACGAGTCGGACATGCCGATTAACATTATGAACGTGAACATTATCCGCATAGAATGCAACGTGACCGCGGGCGCGTACAGCAACAGCAAGCGCGTGCACACGATACATGAATTTTCACCGAATGTGCCACCAGGATATAAGATATCGGAAACGCCGGCGCAGATCATTTATCTGCCGATCATCGTACGGAGCATTACGGATCTAACGATACGCGTCGTCGATCAAAACGGTCGACTGCTCGATTTTCGAGGAGAGGAGATTACTGTCAGACTGCACGTGCGACAGCGACAGCGATAACCCGGGCGTGAGATGCTCATGTTGAACGAATCAAACGCAAAGAACGTCAGAGCTAACGCGATCGTCACGAGAACAACGACATCGACATTTGGCAATATCCGGTCATCCGGTTGTAGCGAGAAAAAGAAACTCAACGTGTCGAACGTTGAATTTTAAAAATCTTTGGGATTCGCCGTGCGAAACATCTAAAATGGTTGACATCTTGAACATCGAGGGTGAATCGATCTTTGATGATCGCATTATCAAGATCGAGACTCACACGTACAACCCGTACGCTAATACAACGTTCGGATACAACGACGAGATAAGGATACCCATACAACAACAGGATCTGTACACGTTGTCGTGCGAAAGTTTTCTATACATCGAAGGAATATTGAAGAAGAAGAACAATGATGCGGTGGCTACGTCGGCGGCGGCCACGTCGGCGGCGAATGTTCTTACAAATAATTGCGTAGCATTTATGTTTGACGAAATTCGATACGAACTCAATGGTGTGGAGATTGATCGCAGCAGAAATGTTGGAATAGCCAGCACGCTCAAGAACTATGCGTCGCTAACGTACGACAAATCATTGATCTTAATAAATGCTGGATGGGACGTTGGATCCAGCATGCCGGAAGGAAATTTTAATTTTTGCGTACCGCTCTACATGTTGCTGGGATTTTGTGAGGATTACAAACATGTGGTTATCAACGCTCGTCACGAATTGATTCTAATACGATCGCGCAATGACAACAATTGCCTCATGGGAGATTCGACGACGGAGCCAGAAATCGAATTATTCAAAGTACAGTGGCGAATGCCTCACGTTATGTTAAATGAAGTCAATAAATTGTCCATGCTACGGGCTTTGGAAAACGGGCGATATTTCAACATGGGTTTTCGCTCATGGGATCTGTATGAGTTTCCGCTACTGCAGAGCACAACCAAGCATTCATGGGCCGTCAAAACTGCGACTCAATTGGAAAAACCGCGATACGTTGTCTTCGCTCTGCAGACTGGCCGAAAGAATACCATGTCTCAAGATGCTAGCGTATTCGACCACTGTAACCTGACCAACGTAAAGCTCTATCTAAATTCTGATTATTTCATATTATCCATATGATGATCTGAATCTAGACTTTAAGAAAAAAAGATACGCTCTGCTTTATGACATGTATTCACGTTTTCGTAATTCTTATTACGGATCCGAGAGCCAAGAAGTGCTTTTCACCCTAGGCACATTTTTAACGAAAGGACCACTTGTGGTCATTGATTGCTCACGACAGAACGAATCGATCAAGAGCGCCACTGTGGATGTACGCATAGAATTCGATTGCAGTGAAAATATACCTGCAAGTACTACTGCCTATTGCCTCATCTTGCACGATCGCGTAGTTCAGTACAACCCATTGACCAACATTGTTCGCAAAATCACCTAAATACGACGTTGGAGAGGGGAGCGATATAAAATCTACAACTTCCCGCTCCTCGACATAAATCAGTCATGTCTGCAACCATGTCAACACCAACGTTTGTGGATCTGCAAGGTTTCGTCGTCGGGAGAAACTCCTTCGTCGTAAAGGAATTTGCCGCTCTCAGAGACGGATATATTCTCACTCATTATATATTTGGAAGCTCCGAGCCATGGCATTTTCTCAGCAAAGCGGATAGAAAACATGTATCCTGGTTGGAGGTGAAACATCACGGATTGCATTGGCGCGATGATCACGGAACGATTCCGTACTTCACGGCTAGAGACATGATTACAAAGGCGTTGCGGGATGTGACGGAGAGCGAAAACTCACCCATCGTATACGTAAAGGGACTTGAGAAACGAGAATGGCTGCGGGATTTGCTCCTGGACGATGCGAGAAACGATGTCTACATCGAGAGCCTCGACGAGCACTACGAAGACGTGGAATCATTGAAAAAGATGGACGCTACACATACTTTACGTTGCCATAAACATGTATCCAATTGTGCAATGCAAAATGTATTCAAGCTATTTAATTGGTGGCATAACCATAAAAAATAAACGCATATTATTTACACATATATGTATTGTCGATTATTTTATTCCTCCCTCCCCCATTACGCATACAACATTTACGTTCTTTATATTAATTCACGTTTTATTAAAGTAAAATCACGTTATTTCATGTTTTGCTAATTCGTTTGACGTTTCTCAATATTCTGTTAATAATTACTCGATGTTTCTCGATGTATGATAGATGTATGTGAGATGTTTCTTGATGTATGCTAGGATGTATTAGACATGTATGTGAGATGTTTCTCGATGTATGTGAGACGTATGTGAGATGTTTCTCGATGTATGCGAGACGTATGTGAGATGTTTCTCGATGTATGCTAGATGTATTAGACACGTATGTGAGATGTATGTGAGATGTATGTGAGATGTATGTTAGATGTATGTTAGATGTATGTGAGATGTTTCTCGATGTATGCGAGATGTATGTGAGATGTTTCTCGATGTATGTGAGACGTTTCTCTCGACGTCTTTTCAGGTTTTGACACGTTTCTATAAACATATCTCCTCCTCCAGATCGCGCTTAAAACATTAATCCCCTCCCTTATTCTTTCAAAATGTCGACTATTGTCACGTATACGCAGATAATTTTACGCAATCAGTGTTGCATCAACCGCATGTATCAACGGATCGCTTCTTGTAACCGAAAAAGATGTACTCCGTCGAAGAGAACATCGGCAATCGCGCGATGAACTATTACGTGCCGATTCAGGATGATGAAGAAACTTTATTGTGTGAGAAGAAAAAATCTAACAAGTAAGTATAGAGCTTCCTATTTTATATATCGTAAATTATATTATTTTGAAACAAATTTCATTATTTTTCTACAGCATTTCGTTGGAGCGTCGTGCGGTTCGTGTACTGAGCAGACGATACGCGCTAACAGCTACGGGATACAAATTCGTCGAAATTGGCATCAATGTGGGCCCACCGAGCTATGTGGAGATCGTCGTGGGAGTTAATCGTGGAAACGAGATGATTCTGTCTCTTGAAACGTGGAGAAAATTCTATGAGCAGCGATGGAACATTCAAAAATTCCTTCGGAACGATCATAAGGATACCAGCAGTTCTATGGGCATCGGACCGCTAACGATCAGCGCTTGCGCGATTAATAATGTTAAACTCGTACGTCTCGAATCTTTGAACGTACGTTTGACGATGACTGAATCGACGTTGCTCTCCATATTTAATCTGGATCGGTGCATCTATTTAGCATTTGAGCAGTTATTTAAAAATGTTGGTTCGGTTGATGTAAAGTTTACACAATTTTCGCATATCGCGTCCACTGCGACGGATCCTAAAGAGGTACCGAACATGATTCGCGTCAGTGATGCTTTCGATAAGCATCAGCTCATCGATTGCGAACTGTTGGCTTTAGTTTTTAGTACGTAAGAAAAAATATGTATAAACGTATGTGAAAATTAAGAATAAAATGTTTAAATGAAAATCTGAAACGTGATATCGTTAATTTTTATCCCTCCCTTCCCTTTCCTATTTTAGAATAATAAGAAATAATAAAATAATAAGAAAAAATGATAAAAATAAGAAAATAATAAAAAAATAAAGTAAGAAAAAATAAAAAAAGAGTATAAAGAGCGGGCGAGCGAGCGAGCGAGTGGATAGGTACGCGAGATGCATGGGGGAACGGGAGCGATGGAGCGAGAGAAGATGAGAAGCGGGTGGGAGCGAGAGAAGGTGGAAAGTGGGTGGGAGCGAGAAAAAAAAATCCTTCACGCAGTCGTAGGACCCACAGTCGTAGGGCCTCTAATACACATCCCCTCCACCACGGATTCCCTCTCCGTAGTTGTATGCCCATGCCCATGGAGTATCCCCGTACATGCTCCGCTTTCAAAATAATGTATCGTTTATAAATGTGAAATAATTAGTTTTTATTCCTTTCACAATTTTTTACATTTAAAATAAATTAAAAGAATATTGAAGCATCAATAGTAGATTGCGCGAGGTGGTGCTTGGCTATGTTCGAGCTACGGTTGGCGACAGCGCTTCCTAAAAAAGAAAAAAATACTTGAAAAATTTCCGAATATTCACTGCATTCGATAAAACGCGTTCGTAAATAAAAAAGGATACATACCTTATTACTTTGATGATGATGGCTTAGATCTTGACAATTTTATTTACTATATTTCTTCTTCGACGGTGATGAATTTGGCGATGTTAGAGGACGGTACCCTTGGCGTTCGACCGATTTCTTATGAACATAATCTTTCATTTTCTCCCACGGTCGCGACGATTGACTCGGCGGTATCGCGGGTTTGTACCCATCGTCCTTGCCCGATCTTCGATGAATAAAATCTTTCATTTTTTCCCACGGTCGCGACGATGATTGACTCGGCGGTATCAAGGGTTGGTACTTCTCGTCCTTGCCCGATTTCTGAGGAATACACTCACGTACTCGCGACGATGATTGACTCGGTGGTATCAAGTATGTTTTGTACCCCTCGCCCTTGCCCGATTTCTGAGGAATACACTTCTGTATTCGATCCATATTGATTTTCTCTCTCACACAGCTTGTAACAAACTGAAGCTGGTGAGTGAAAGAATGAAGCTTTATGCGTCGCAAAAATTCCTATCACATGTGCACTCACGAAAAAAGAATATTATTTTATAACATTATAAATTTTAACATTATAAATTTTAGCAGCCCGAGATCGGCGCTCGAAAAATTTTGAAAAGATAGTTTTATCCTTGTTCATATTATTAAAATATAATACAAAGGTATTTCAAACTTGGGCCTACCAAAAAAATTTTATGACGGTCATAAAAGCGCTTTCACTCCTGTGACGTCATACCCCCGCGCGCTCCGAGAACCCCCGCACCCCGCTCGTTGCCCCATGGGTTAGAACTCTCATATCTATCCTACTACCATAGAATGTACTTTAATATAATGTATACTAATGAATGAAATATAAAAATATATTAAACCAAAAAATATTTATGCTCTTGTTCCATTATAAAAGATTAAACAGATTTTTTCTTACTTATTATTACTTATTAACAGTTTCATTAATTTATGCAAAATTAATTTTTAAGTTTAATTAATTTAATAGTATGTAAGAGCTCTATATTATATGATGACATGTAAATAACATTTAATCATTTTTTCATTAAACATAACAGATATATATGATATGACGCTCACTCATACACTATTTACTTATTTGAATAATTCGCTACTTCATGGTATTCGCTAAAAATCATTCATAGCGAAAAATTCGCTGCATGAAAAGGCACCCTTTGAGAACATCCTTAGGGATTTGATAGATAGTTTGATTATTGATACGCGACTATTGTAGTTTGATTCATGTCATTCATGACCGTTTACCAGATAGTTATTGTGTTGTGCGGATTGCGGATACATTGTGAATACGGAGGCTAAATACGCTGAAAAAGATTTGAAGTTCTTTTAATACGTATAGTAAGTATTAATCAAAATAAATATCTCAATATATACATGTATATCAGGTTATTATTGGGTTAGTTTATATCAACTTTTAATATATTCATGACCGTTCAATAGAGGTTATTGTGTCGTGTGATGCGTAAATTTTATCGAGGTAAATGTTAGTTATTTTAGTGGCATTTCGATGTCTCTATCAAATCAAATCAATCTCTATTATAATTAGTGAAAATTATTGTCTGTATACTTTTTTCTTCTTTGAAATCTCAACTACAAGTTAATTAAAACAAAGTAAACTGTCGGAAATGCCTAGTTATTTTCGACCTATTGACACGCGTTGGACTCGTGCTCCGCAAGGACACGAAGCCGAAGACAAAGGGGCTGCCCCTCGAGCTCCTAGACGGTTCGGGCACCTGCCCTTGTTTGTCGCATTCCACTGCTTCGTGGAAACCAAGCCGAACCTTCTGGAAGGTCGAGGGGCAAGAAACGATAACATCGATTTCGTTGCCGAGAGAGGCAGTCGCGCTTTCAACCGGTAGCGAGAAACGTCGACTCGCGTACCGCTGATCTTGACTTATGTTCTAAAAGGGAAGATAATAATTAATAAAAGGGAGGATAATAATTATTGTTCACTTTGTTTTAATTGGGTCATATAGTTGAGTTATTAAATGAAGAAAAAATATATAAGCCATTATTTATAGTCTATTTTTATTTCAAGGCAATCTTTAAGCCCTGTGTTGTGTGGATTGCGGATACACTGTGATACGTAGATACACTGAAAAAGATTTGAAGTTCCATTAATAAGTATAGTAAGTATCAATCAAAATAAATATCTCAGTATATGCATGTATGTATATAGCCGTGTGCAAAAGTGTTAGGCACCCTGTAATAACGTGAGTAATGTGTTATGGGGTGTATGTGTATGGGGTGTATGTGTATGTGGGTAAATGAAAATAACAGCATTTATTTGTTTAAAATGTCATATATATTGTTTTAATCAATATTTAGTAGGTCCGTCTTTTGATTTAATTACAGCAGTAACTCTTCTCGGCACAGACTTATCATGTTCCACTCTTGTTTTAAAGCAGTCAAAAGTGATTGTTTGGATGTTATAGAGTGATGCCGTACATTTTTCTTTAAAATATTCCAAAGATGCTCAATAGGATTGAGATCCGGCGACTGTGCGGGCCAGTCGAGCAATTCAATACCATTTTCGCGCATCACTGTGAGCGTTGACTTATGGCACGAAGCATTATTTTGCTGAAACTTGACCTCACGGGCGTTGATAGCGTAAAAAAATGGGGGTGCTTAAGACTTTCACACACGGCTGTATCAAGTTATTATTGAGTTAGTTTACAACAACTTTTGACCGTTCAATAGAGGTTATTGTGTTGTGTAATGCGTAATTGATATTTCGAGGTAAATGTTATTAGTTATTTTAGTGGCAACTCGTTGTCAAATCAATCAAATCAAATTAATTTTTATTATAATTAGTGAAAATTATAGTCTGTATACTTTTTTCTTCTTTAAAATCTCAACCGTACAAGTTAATTAAAACAAAGTAAACATTAATGATTCTGCCTGATATTGATCTTGACATATGTTCTAAAGGGGAAGATAATAATTAATAAAGGGGAGGATAAAAATTAATGTTCACTTTGTTTTAATTAGGTTATATAGTTGAGATATTAAATAAAGAAAAAATATATAGGCCATTATTTGTAATCCATTTTTATTTCAAGGCAATCTTTAACCCCGTATCAGAATATACGGATTGGGATTGGGATTAAATTGAAATTTGACTAATCAGAACAATGTTCACAGAATTACTTTACATTAGCTTTATTCTGATTTATCCAATTTCAATCTAATCTCAATCCCAATCTGTAGTCTAATACGGGCTTAAGTAACATCCTATTAATGCCTAAAAGGACGTATTTTTGACATAATTTTCAGCGACTTTATTTGCAATGTTAAAGGTCTAAAAAGAATATAAATAGTATTATTTCTTACGTAAAATTGTATACTCTTTTAGAATCTATCAAAGAGTTGGTGTAAAATAAAGTCCAAAAAAGTTACGGTGGCTTTTAAGTAGAAAAATGCACAAAAATCGAAAAAAATTTTTTTCAATATTGTTTTTCACATCGCATAGTATGAAATTCCAGCTCTTTCCGCAACCATTGATGTACAAAATAGTTGTATTTTAAGGCTAGTTTTGCAATAAGTTGCAAATGCCTTGTCACCAGTTGCAAACGACATAATTGATTGATTAAAGGTGCTTTTTTACATGCTGCTGAAACCGACCGTTTGAGCGACAAAAAGAGTCACGTGACAACTTTTGTCGCTGAATATTACAGCGGCAACTTTTGTACATGAAAAAGGAATAGAAGCGACAAAATCTTAAGTTTAGAGACAGATTTCGCATTTTTCGTGTATTAGCACTATTAGTATGATGGCTTTTATGGCGCAGCAGCACTGTCGCTGTGCATTTGAGCAGTAATGCTTTGCAATTGAATGAGTTCAAACTACAAAACTGTAGCCGCTGGATTAGGAGCGACAAATCTATCGCTTTAATTGCTTGTTTCAGCAGCACGTGAAATTGCACCTTTACGAATCACATCACAACATTAGCGACTGGCGACGAAGCATTTGCAACTTATTGTAGAACCCCCCGTCCCGAGGGATTAAATTTATCAAAATTGTCATTTTCATTTAAAAATGGCGGCTAAATCGCAAAAAAATTTACGAACTGTCGTATTTTCTCCACAATATGAATAGACATAAAGCCGTCATTTTGAAAATTACATATTTGATCGAAAATGAACTGCGAATATCAATCCCATTATTTTCAGTGATAATAAGCCGTTAGTTATTTGAAATTTACGAATAAATAAAGGGTAACCTCAAATTTGACCCATTTTTTCGCCCTCGAATTTCAAATCGAACTATGTGCCAAACAATTCTATATGATGGAACATTAATCTTAGAAAAAATTTAAGTTGATCATAGGGGTAATTTTGGAGATACGGGAGATCAAAGTGACTAAATTCTCACTATTCTCAATATTGTCCAAGCACTGTAAACACAAAAAAGTCAATACAATGCTTGGACAATATTGAGAATAGTGAGAATTTAGTCACTTTGACCTCTCGTATCTCCAAAACTATCCCTGTGCTCAACTTAAACTTTTTCTGAGATTAATGTCCCATCATATTTTTTAACACATAGTTCGATTTGAAATTCGAAGGTGAAAAATGGGCCAAAAAACGTGTGTTTTTGGGATTTACCGATGGTTGTAGAAAGAGTTGCAGTTTCATATTTTGAGCATTTTACACAAATTCTGAAAGAGCATAAATAAAATTTTATGTAAGAAACGATACTTTAAAACTTTTTTAAACCTTGCAAATAAAGTTCCTGAAAATTATGTTAAAAATGTGTCCGTTTGGGCGTTAATGGGTTAACCCTTTCAGTCACATATACAGTCTGACATATATGTCACACCTACACTCTCCATTTTTCGATCGTATTTCGTAGAAATAATTTTACTGAATTTCTCGAAAATGAATGCAGATACGAAAAAATGTTTTAGATAAAAGTTGTTTGTCTTAAAATTCTACATAAAAAAGATCTGTTTCATTTTTTCGATAGGACTAATCCTTTAGTCGAAAATCGCATCTGAAAAGATATAGTATCCGAAAATAACAATTACTATTCCTAAAAAAAAAACAATGAATTTTTCTTTCATTGTTTTTGCACACATTTTCTTGCGTCAGTTTTTCAACATAGCAACTAGCAACTCTTTATTTTAATTCTCTATATTTTTACAGAAACAGATATAATTTCCGCGATTTCTGACTAAAGGATTAGTTCTATCTATTCCAGTACATAGTGACAAAAGATAATAATTTAGAATTTTTTTCTACATCAAATACATATATAAAAAAATTTACTGCTCATATTGTAATGTTATTTTCAGAAACTATATCTTTTCAGATGCAATTTTTGATTAAAGGGTTAGTCGAAAAAATGAAAGAAACCATTTTTTATCCTATTTTATTTTGCAGAATTTAAAGACAAACAACTTTTATCTAAAACATTTTTATTTGTATCTGCATTCGTTTTCGAGAAATTCAGTAAAACTGTTTTGAGGCTAGTTTTAAAATTTAGGTAAAAATTTGATTATCTGAACGTTATTTTTCTACAAACATACAGTTTTTCATTTTATATTTATGTTTTTGAGATCGCTTATTACCAGAGACCGAATCGCGGAGTCGTTTTCTCCACTCCACGCGCGTGTAGCGGCCAAGTGCTGTGAGAAGTAGTACTGTGTATGTGAGCTGTGCCAGTGTCATTTTTTTCAAATCTGATGGTTGGTAGTGGATTCAGAAACTGAAGACTATTAGATATTGAATTTTATATAAAGAATACTAATTTTTGTGAAAATTTATGATTGAGTACCCTTTTAATCCGTCATATTGCGTCAGCCATCTTGGATCTCATTTTTCCAAAAATTTGATGGCAGATGCAAACTCAACGATCTCAAAAATGTATAGAATCATGCTTTTTGTAATGATTCGACTACTCCCTTAATTGCGTGACTCAAAGGGTTAAGATGCAAATACAACCCTGCAATTTGTTTACAACATATTAAATTTTTACTTAAGATGAACTTAAATTTAAGAACAGACTATAAATACCGGCCATAGACTATAATTTTCAGTAATAATACAATATAATAGAGACATTTTAACATGTCATCATATATAAAACGTTATTTCTTGTTTCAGGATCACATTATACAAGTATATTTCTTTTTATATTTCTATTATTTCTTTTCCTGTTTCTGTTTCTATTTCCTTTTTCTATTTCTATATTTCTATTTCCTTTATCTTTTTCTCTATTTTTTTTTCTTGTCTCTATTTCTATATTTCTGTTTCTTTTATCTTTTCTCTATTCTTTTTTTCTTGTCTCTATTTCTTTTATCTTTTTCTCTATTTTTTTCTTTCTTTTTTTAATTCGAAGGTTGCTATGCGCCAAAATCAGGTTGCTGTGCGCCAAAATCAGGTTGCTGTGCGCCAATACCAGGTTGCTGTGCGCCAATTTCAATTACAATTTTAGATTTTAGATTTAAGAAAACTTTTAATTATTTCAATTTTTCAATAGTTGTTCTTGCAATACGAAGTGTGCCAAATAAAAGAATCAATCAGCATCGTGGAAAAGAGATAACAATATATTTCGAGACTTTCAACTGTTAACACGCCTTTTTCAAGAGTAGTATATAATAAAAATGTCTATAAAAACAAAAGTAACGTTTCCGATAGAAGAGAAAAATGTTATTGCTCAAGGTGGATGGTTAGAAGACATGCATATAGAGCATTTTTATCATCTTTTAAAAAGTTGCTCAGATTATAGACCAGTTAGTATATTGCAAAGTTATATTCTTGATGATACAATACCATCTATGTCAGAAAGTAAAAAACATATACAGATTTTACATAGTTCTGATTTTGATTTACATAGTTATGAATCTGATTCACTGGATTTGTGTAAGTTAAATAAGTTATTGATTGTCAATGGACATTGGGTGTGTAGTTACTATGATACAAAAAATATATGTATTTACGATTTATCTAATAAAAGGAAGTTGCATAAACATCATGAACAATTTTTGAGACGATTATTTCCATTTTATCCCTTTGATAAGAAATCTATTATATTTCCTACTGTGCAACAACAACCAAATTGTAGTGATTGCGGTGTTTTTGCAATAGCTTTCGCTATTTCATTATTATTTAACATTAAGCCTGAAAAAGTAAGATAGGACGTTAGCTTAATGCGTTCGTATTTAATTAAAATTTTTGAATCGAATGTTATTGAGCATTTTCCTCAAGATTTAAAATATGGTGTGCCTCAGAAAGTGTTTCCATTGGCAGTAATAAGAGTAAGAGAGGCTGATGTGGTTCGTAAACGTACAAACCGTCAATATGAAAAGAAACAACAGGAATCGTCGAATAAACAAAAAGATTATGAGTCTCAACAAACTAAGAAAGAATTAAATAACAATTCTTTTATAAATACATCAGAAAAATACGTACAATCAGTAACGAGTAATATTTATATTAAGCAATTTAATGAACAATTTCAAAATGTGTCGTGTGTTGAAAATATTTATGATAACAAGGAGAAAAATAGCATCAACATTCGATATAAGCAAAGATATAGAAAATGAAGACGCTGCTGAACATATGCAATATAGAAATAATTTTGTTAAAGAAAAACGTCAACGAGAAATGACACTGTTGGGGCAACAAAAAAGTATTATTGCTCAAGCAATGGTTAAATGATCTGCATATGGATCATTTTAATGATCTTTTAAAAACGTACTCGTATTATAGAGCTGTTGATACGTAGCGAATACAGTTAATGGACACAATACAACCCGTATCAAGAAATAAAAAGCATATACAGATATTACCTACTGAGTTATTGAGTAGTCATTGGATGTGCAGTTATTACGATACAAAAAATTTATTTATTTATAATTCTTTAAATACAAAAATATTAACCGAATGTCAGAAACAGTTTTTGAAAAAATTATTTCCAACGTATAACTTTATTAAGTGTCCTATTCAATTTCTTCTTGTGCAAGAACAATCAAATTTCAACGATTGCGATGTTTTTGCAATAGCCTTTAGTATTTCACTATTATTTGATATTAAACCAAATAAAGTAAGATATAATTTAATGCGTTCGCATTTAATAAAAATTTTTGAATTTAATGTAATTGAGCACTTTCCTCAAGATTTATCAATCTACAATGATCCTCTAGAAATATTTCCATTGGAAGTAGTAAAAGTAAAAGCAGAAGAAATTGACACGATATATACAAAATGTCAATATGACAAGAAAAAACAGAAACTGAGTCAATTCCAAGAAAATTTTAATTCTCAGCAAATTAAAGAAAAATTAAATAATTTTTCGAAAATGCTAAGTACACCAAAAGAACATGTACAATCAATAATGAGAAATATTTATATTGCGCAAGTTAATAAAGAGTTTCAAAATGGTATTACTCGAGAGGATAATGATTTATGTAGTGGCAACAAGCAAAAGAAAATAGAAGTTCAAGGTATGAATAATCAAAAGAAAAACAAATATCCAGAACATATTAATTTTGAAGTAGAACATAAATATAAAAATGAAAGTTATCGTGGTAAAAAACGATATCGATATCAACAAGATCCAGAAAATCATCGTGCTAAAAAACGATGTCGATATCAACAAGATCCATCAACAAGATCCAGAAAATCATCGTGTTAAACAGCGTCGTCGATATAACAAGAATAGCCAGCGTGAACGAGAGAGACAAAGAAGTATACCTTCTGATCGTAAGTGGCTATATAATAAGCGATATTATCAGAAAAAAAGTACTAATTCTATACTTGAAAAGAAAAATAATATTGTTACAAATATTGCTAAAAATATTACTAAAAAGTACGTAAAATCGGTTCGGTCAAAAGACTTTATAAAAATTCATGGTAATTCGGTAATATTTGTTGAAAATATTTTACGAAAACTTAATATTACAGACAGCAATAAAAGTTATATTGAAAAACGATTAGAAGCTGAAAAAATAGTACGTTGGTGCATGAATATCAGAGACAATTATATTCGTAAAATATACAAAACGTTATCTGAGCTTAAAAAGAAATCAGAAGTATGTTTGACTGTTGCTGAAGAATGTTCTATATTTGACGATAAACTACGTGCGTTGTGTGGTACATCTAGACATACAGCTTCGTCTGAAAATTACTTTGTTGACACTACATACGACAACGATATTTCATCTAAATCCAGTATAACTAAGCCTTTCATAAAAGATAAAACACGTATTGAGAACATTTCTATATGTTATGATATAGCTTTGCATGAAGTGAATATAACTGAATCTTTCAAAATGAATGTAAAGGGGTAAGTTGTTAATATATTATCTTTGATACAAGCACGAGCAAAAAGTGCATGGTTGTGCAATAGTTTATGTAAAATTAATCCTCTTTTAATTGACCGATATCAAAAACTTTTGGAAATTATAAATACATGTAGTGTGAAGAATGTATCGAAATTATTACAAAAAGTTTTCGAATGTACTGTGAAAACTTCGAATGATAAATTAGGCCATCCGAATAGTTGTTATATTGATTTTAATCTTTGTAAAGCGATGTTCGTTCCAATGCAATTGTTAGCACCTCATTTCCCAAAAGTAAGGTATATCAGACGTTTGATTTATCGACTTAAAGATTTCCACGAAAAGACGTCAAAAGTCGGTGAGGCATTAACTTCTGCTGATCTAGATACTTTAAATGAAATAGTAACTTCAGCACAAGAGAAAGTAGATATGTACAAACATGAGCAAACTGGTACAATTTGAAGTGATGACGATATTGTTTCTAAATATCATAATGCGTTTAAGGCTTTGACTAAACGTTCTGTAGATACACCACGGTATATTTGTGTGTCATATGAAAGACTTTGTTTTAAAAGGAACGTTTCTAAAATTAGTCAACTTCAAGCACAGAGAGATATTCCAATTTAGAGAGACTTAATGGCGTATGTAGAGCAATGAAAAATTAATCCAGAATATATATGTAATTATTGTGAAGGGAAGTTTCGTAGCGGCTTCATGCCTGCGTATTGTATTCTAAATAATCTTTTTGTAAACGTTGTGCCCGAGGTAATATTGTCTCTTAACACATTTGAAAAAGTGGTTATACAGAAAGCTAAAGCCTTTCAAACTGTTCATAAAATGGGAACAATTAGTAATAAAAAAATACCTGAAAGACAAAAGATATAAAAAGTTAAAAGTAGGACGTTTCATTTACCACTTCCTTTACAACAGACTTGGAATAAATTATGTTCTGACATTGATCCAGTAAATGTAAATCACGAACTGTATTAATGGATAACATGATGAAACTAGACCGCTTAAACTTCAAGAGCATGAATTTATCAAATCTCGTTTGAAATCTAAGCATCCACAATATAGATTAAATCAACAATACTTATTTTATTTGTTAAATAATGCGAATATTCGCCAGTTAAGTCGTGGAATTTATCATAAAATGAATATAACTAATCCACGGATTCATTACACGGCTGCGGAATATTTAGAAGCAATGTCGAAAGAATTGTTGGAGTCCAATTTAAATATAATATTTTCTGCACTTCGAAATACGGAACAATATTGGCGTAGACCGAAAAGTGATTTACGATGTATGGCACAACACTATGGACCTGCGACATGGTTTTTAACATTAAGTCCTACTGAATGGTTATGGGAAGATTTAGGTGAATATATTCGTGAAGTTAATGGCTGGCACGATTCTTCGTCAAGCGTCAGTGCACTTGTTGCTGTAGATTCTGTATCAACGTCGAGATTTCTTGATAACAAATTTCAGGCAATGCTTGATTTTATTTGTTCTAAAGATCATCCAATTGGAGAAGTAACACATTACTTTTGGCGAAGAGAATATCAAGGTAGAGGTATACAACATTTTCATTTATTAATTTGGATTAAAGATGCACCTATATTTGGTGAATCCTCTATCGAAGAAGTCTCTCGATTTATTTTACAATATATAAGTTGCAAAATGCCAGACCAAAATATATCGCCATTATTGTACAGACGTGTCGATATGCATCAACGACATAAACATAATGATTATTGTTTTCGATCTAAAAAAGTAGGACGTAAAGTTATTCGTAGATGTCGTTTTGGATTTCCTCGTCCCATTACTGAAACATTAATTATAAGAGATGTGGCAACTTCGATAGCAGATAGAAAACAGTTGAAACATAAAAGTAGATTGTATGATGTTCCTCGAGCGGATAATGAAGATGATATTAATGATTATAATCCTGTTATTCTTACTGCATGGAAAGAAAATATGGATATACAATTTATTGGTGAAAAATCATCATTGCTTACTTGGTATGTTACTAAATATTTGAATAAAGCTGGAAAAAGTGAACTGTCTGATTTTGATCTTGATAGTAAGGATAATAAAAACAAATCATTGGCAAGTTATCTTTGGAATTTTGCTTTACGTTCCATGATACAAAGAGAATGTGGTGCTCTCGAAGCTGCTGATACATTATTAGGAATTTCTTTATATGGGACTGATCGAAATACAATCATTAAATGGCTAGATGTTAATCCCATACGGCATAGGAAATTAAAAAGTCGTAAAGAAATTGAAGCTTTTGACGGTGAATCTATAAACATATTTTGTCCATCTGTAATAGACAATTATTATCCGCAAAGACCGAAAGAATTAGAAGTCTCTTTATGAATTTGTACAATGGTACGACAACACAAAAATCAAACCGCAAAGTAAAAATATTGAATATTATAAAATAGATAGTAGTAGTAATTATATTAAACAACGACACCGTGGATGTCTTATAAATCATTATAGACATAATGTTAATAAACAGCCGGAAGACTATTTCTTTTCTTTACTGCTTATGTTTAAACCATGGTGGAAATTAGAGGATCTTAGAGATAATTGTGATACTTATGCACAATCATTTCATAACATAAAATTACATCTTACGAATGAATTGTAATATCACGAAAAACTAGAAGAATTACAAAAAGCGTATGAAATTGTAAATGAATTAGTTCAACAACGTTTAGATGAAGATTCACAAAAAAATGTGTCTCAGGATGACCCTGACAATCCGATAGGTGTTCAAAATATTGAAACTGGTGAAGCGATGGAAGATTTTAGAGATCTTGGTAATAAAATAGATGAGAAGATCGATGTGTCTGAAGTGATAGCAAAATTAAATACGGATCAAAGAAGAGTATTCGATAGAGTCATTGATACTGTACGTTCAGATAATTCAGTACTACGATTATATGTTAGCGGAGAAGGTGGTACTGGAAAGAGTTTCTTAATTAAAGCAATTAAATGCAAAACAATTAAACAATTAATAAGACAAAATCTTAATAAAGATACCGCCGTATCAGCACCTACTGGCATAGCAGCGTTTAATATAGATGGTTTGACAGTTCACAGATTGCGTCAGTTACCTGTTGAACACGGTCAAACTCCAAAGTATAAGCAATTGTCTGATCATGTGTTGAAAGTTTTACGAGCAGATCTTAAGGATGTTGTTCTTCTTGTAACTGATGAAGTGCACGCGCGTTCATCTGATCGATCCTGCGGGTTAATCAGATCGAGAAATCAGGATTACTGCAAGACGAATCATTGACGAGCAGTGTACAAACCACTCGATATAATTGATATATAAGATCCATTACACAGATTGTATCACACACTTGGCACTTTAATAATAATCCCATCGTAGAGACTTCATAGTAGGAGTTCGTTTTTGGCAAAAATTGCCATTGCGCGTCTGCCGGCGACTAAGAGAACGACAATACATCAAAGCAGCCGGGAAAAACTATCTTGCTGTGCAAATCTGCTTTATTGTCGTATTCTTTATTAATCTTAAACCTCAAACTAAAAATAGAACGTAACACAAAGTATCGTTTGGGAAATATTAAGAATAATTATTTTTAAAAATAATTAATAAAACTTATCTGATTGCCACGATCGGCCAACAACCATTTAATTTGACATCAATAACACATTCCAATTTGGAACTTGACGTTTCAATATAATGCAATGATAATTTCTTATCCCAAATTTGCAGTTTTACACGCTCACCGTCTACCTCCACAATTTGTATCTTGAAGTTAAACTAAAATTACAAAAGTATATAATAAAAATTATAACTCTATAAATATTAATTTATCTGACACTTTATCTCAAGTCATCATCGAATCGAGAAATATAATTAACCACTGTCGTGATTATATAAACACATTAAGAGAGAAAAGATTAGACAATTAATTTATTCGGTTTGGCGGCGCCAAGTATTTTGAAAAAAAATTTATTTATATTCAAATAATTATGTGTTAAAATTATTATCTTTCATACCGAATAAATATCTTAATTGCCTCTCTTTCTCTCTCTCTCTCTCTCTCTCTCTCTCTCTCTCTCTCTCTCTCTCTCTCTCTCTCTCACTGCGTGCGTGCGTGCGTGCGATAAAATATTTATTTATAAAAGATTTATGTATAGTATTTAAATATTTATATGTAAAAATATATTAAAATATTTATTTGTATTAAAATAATTATTTGTATAAAAATACTTATTTGTTTGCTTTATATTATCTCCTTTATTTCTTACTTATATGGCCGCACAACAACTGTTTTTTGTAAGCGCACAGCAGCTTTATATCGGCGCACAGCAGCCCATATTTTAATATCAATAGGCGGTATTCATAGTCTGATCTTATCTTTAAGATCGTTTTGAGTTCATCTTCAAATGCTTCGTAATTAATGAAATAATTAGTATTTGAAGATAAACTCAAGACAATTTTATATATAAAATATAAACACTAATCAAAGAGTATTATGAAACTATCCATTTTTATAGTTGGCGCACTTTCTTGATATCACATTTTTTATAGAAAAAACCTTTTTTGTACAAAGGTAATTAATACAAGAGTTCTTTTTTAGGCGTAGTTTTGTAGATAATATTATCTCATCGAGCACGTGTCAAAAATCTAAATCTTGCAATTTTTGTATAACATCGATGTACGATTGTTGCTGTGCAAAATTCATTATGTATATAAGTCAGTGGCACTTTGAAGAATCGCGATGAAATCATCAGGCACGTGTCAAAAATGCAAATCTTGCATAACGCCGATGTACGGCCGCTACAATTACTGTTTCTCATAATCGTGAAATCATCTCATTGAACACGTGTCAAAAATGCAAACCTTGCATAGCGTCGATGTACATACATACATCTGCTGTTATCAAACACGTGTCAAAAATGTAAATCTCGTAATTTTCGTATAACGTCGATGTACGATTGTTGCTATGCAAAAATTCATTATGTATAAAAATGCTTTTTCACGTGCTGCTGAAACCGACCGTTTGAGCGACAAAAAACACACGTGACAACTGTTGTCGCTGAATATTATGGCGGCAATTTTTGTACATGAAAAAGGAATAGAAGTGATAAAAATCTTAAGTTTAGAGACAGATTTCGCATTTTTCGTGTATTAGCACTTTTAGTATGATGGCTTTTATAGCGCAGCAGCACTGTCGCTGTGTATTTGAGCAGTAACGCTTTGTAGTTGAACGAGTTCAAACTACAAAACTGTAGCCGGTGGATTATGAGCGACAAATCTGTCGTTTTAATTGCTTGGTTCAGTAGCACGTGAAATTGCAACTTTAATCAATGGTATTTTGAAGAATCGCGATAAAATCATCAGGCACATGTCAAAAATGCAACATGTGTGAAAAAACGCTGCATGTACCAAACGATGCAGCATTAGGAGGATATATAAGGAGAAAAGTTTGAGATACACTCAATCAGTAGTCATGCGCAAAATGCAAAGTGACAAACGGATATAGAAGACATGGAGATAGACATTGCACTTCAAGAAGATGAAGTGATAGATGTAGAAGTCAATGAAGAAAATGACTTTGAAATAGATCGATAAAGTGATAGAAGAAGAAGAAGAAGAAGAAATGTCAGACTCGGATGCAATTCTTTCGGATTCTTGTTACACAAAACAGTAATATGAGGGATGAGCTTGAAGAAGAAATATATCGAGTTTTATACCGAGCTGAAATTAATACTTTAGATATCTTGAAAAAGATGTGTATTATAGAGTTTTATTATATGGACCATCGTGCAAAGTTTTGTTCATCGTACATCGTAAATTTATCCGATTTATTCTCGCGTCTTCGCTGTTCGAAAGCATAACAGACTCATATGTATTTCTCGATGGGCATTTCTGTTCGGAATGTAGAAATCAATTGTATCAAATAATGCAATGTAATCTGTGTTTAATTTGTGTTTAATGCCATGTAATCTGTGTTTAACGAAATGATTTACGAACAATTGTGAAGTGAACTAAATGATAACAAACATTCAAAGTGTCTGAGACAATAAGAATATAATGACTTTTCTGCACGCATTAGAAACATTGATAAATGTTGATAAATGATGATGTTGGTATAAGATAAATGTTGGTATTTGGAAGGCATTTATGATGTTCTCAAAGGAAGAGAAATATCAATGCATGTGAAACAGATCTCGCCAGTACAATTTTTACGTGATCGAGAACTCGGCATACGCGGAATCAGTAACCACTTCGTAAAACAGAGAGTCAAAATCGAAAGTGGACCTCCACGTGGAGAGCTTTGGACATATTCCGCGAAGCGACGAGTGTTTAGACGGGAGCTGACTAAAATTTATTATGTCCCGCACTATAAAGAAGAGAACGTTAGATTGAAATTTAAATACATGGAGAAAATCTATGAAATACTTAAACGTTATCATGTTGTGTACATCGCGATACCTGCAGATATCGGCAGGTGCGTCGAGCTAATCGTAATAGACAATTTTCGTTATTCAGATTTCAATCGTTGGCAAGATTTGAACGTTTTAACGTCGAGTCTCGATAGTTCCGATGAAGAGTGGGAATCGCGAAAAAATTATAAAGGTGTCTGTTTTAGTTATTGTAACCATAGGGAGGGGCATTATATCGTTCAGAATGATGAACGTTATTGTAAATCATGCAAACGAGTCACGTGCAAGTGTCTCATAGAAGAGTGTGACATAGTATAAGAAAAGACATGGAACAAATCGAACGCGATCTGCTGGAGCAATCCAGTCGAGTCGCTACCTTGGGCGAATATTTCGCGTGGGCGAAGCGATGCGATGAGTGCGTGCAACGACTCGAAGAGCACAGTCGAATCAAGCGTCTGTGGCTCTCGATCGGACATAGACAATCTGTGGTGTCGAGCATCGCGCGACTTGTGGGAGCAAAGACTCTATTGGAAAAACGGTTTATACATATCGGTGACGGCTATGCGAGCTGTGGCGTGGAGACTCGTTTGGCGAGAGATCGATACCGCGTTCAAAAATCGTTGTGATGATTAACACAGACCGGTGTGATGATTAACACAGACTATATCGAGCCGCGGCAATTTTTGGAAGACGCTTGCGATATAGTGCTCGAGCGAGTGCAAGACGCTCTAAGAAGACGCAACAGCGTAAAAGTGAACACCGTGTTCAACAGCGAATTTGTGACGAGAAAAACGTGCGAATAAAAGTATCAACATACGAAACAGTGAACTTTTGCGTACTGCACGCGGGATGTTACGTCAGATTTGCGCGAGTAGTACGAGCAACGTGTCATCGAGCCTATCTTTACATCCCTCGAAGAGTTTCAGAAACGCGACAGTAAGTGGTCGTTGTCGCGTATACTTAATTTGATCGTCAACGTAAACAAATATAATCCACTGCACGCGAGATGTTACATCGAGTTACCGCGGAAGATAAAATTTAAGGGAGCAATTATCAATATTCAATCTAAGGACAATGCATGTTTCGCGTAGTCGGTGATGGCTGCTCTGCATCCGACTGTAAGACACGCAGAACGAGAATCATCGTACTCACACTATACGACGGTACTAAATGTACAAAACATTGAGTTTCCTGTGACGCTTAATCAGATTAAAAAGTTCGAATCTTCAAACGATATTTCAATTAATGTATATTGCATTGAAAATAAGGAAATCGATACAACTTACCGCCCGGAAGAGAGAAAAGCATATCAACTTGTTATACATGCAAGGTGACAATGACATAGGACATTTCACGTGGATTAAAAATATATCCCGTCTCGTGAGTTCGCAATTGAGCAAGAAAAAGAACAAAAAATACTTTTGCGATCGGTATGTATAAATTTTTTATAATGAAATTGCGCAACAATTTATGCTTATGAATGATTGTAATAAAAATTGTTTTTTTCAGATGCTTGCACTACTTCAGTTTCAGCGAAAAATTGGACTCATCGCATATTGCAATTCGCGCAATCTCCATGGCTCCGCGGTTATATTGAACTCAATACGAAATTTAGAGCGCTCGCTAAGAATGATTTCGAGAAAAACTTGTACAAATTGATGAATAACGCGGTATTTGGCAAAACCATGGAGAACTTATGTAATCACGTTGACGTGCGACTTGTAACACAATGGGAAGGCAGATACGGTGCGGAAGCATTGATTAGACCAAACTTTCACAGTCGAAGCGTCTTTTCGGAAAATTTGGTCGCTATCGGAATGCTTAAACTCGAGATGAAATTTAACAAACCAATTTATGTGGGAATGTGCATTCTCGACATATCCAAGACGTGTTTGTACGAATTTCATCATGAGTATATGCTGCCGTTATTTCACGACGAAATGTAAAGTAATGTACACTGACACCGTCTTATATATCGCATCGAGTGCGAAGATGTGTATGAGACGATGAAACGTAACATTAACGATTTGACACGAGCGATTATCCTGTCGATAACGTATACAATACTCCGCTCGTTAATAAAAAAGTACCGGACTTGATGAAGGACAAAAATAATGGCGCAATAATGACTGAATTTGTCGGGTTCAGAGCGAAGATTTTATGCGTTGAAGGTAGATGGTAAGAGGGACACTAAAAAGGTGAAGGGTGTAAAGAATAACGTGGTAGCGCGAACGATAACGTTTGACGATTACACGCGGTGTTTCAATGATGAGATTGAAATGACGCGACAGACTTGTATAAGATCAAAGCTGCACGAGGTGTACACCGTAGCCGAAAAGAAAATCGCTCTGAGTCCGTACGATGATAAGCGATACATTGTACCCGATTCTACTGAAACGCTGCCATGGGGACATTATAAGATACCATTGTAAATATTTTATAAATTCATTTTATTTGTATGATATGTAATCAATATAGACATTATAATAAAATGTATGTTTACAAAACATTGTCTTTTTCGTATCCACGAATTGTGCGATTTATCGAGTCCCAACCATTTCACATAAACCTCATCCCCTCTTTTCCGTAACACTTTCTCAACGAGATGTACATCGGGATTAGCTACGCGATGCAACTCATATTCATAAAATCCTCCAGCGATAGGTTTTCCACTGGAATCCTCCAGTATATACATCACGGGGTTAATTTTCTGCACTTTGGCGACTTTAAATACCTCCATCGACCAATTTGGCGTAACCTTTTTCAAAGACGGTCTTGTATTTGCTCACGCGCATCGAATCACCTACTTTGAACTTTGTCGGTCCCGCAATCTTTATCGCGCTGTACACCGTCGTTAAGAGTTTATCAGCGTGGGTGTAACATCGACCGGTTAGATACCGATAGTTCAATGCTTTCGCGCGTTGTAATCTGATACGAGATGCGACAGTGCGTCGATCCATCTATAATTTCCATTGAGCGTAAACAGTTTCCACATTTCGTTCTTTAACGTGCGATTGAATCGTTCAACGATCGATGCTTTCATCACGGATAGGTAGAATAATGGTTAATGTTGTGTTTGTTCAAGAGTATCTGCACGTTCACATTGTAAAATTTCTTTCCCTTATCGGTTTGTAAATTTTTCGGACATCTTCCATCGATTCGAATTATCTTTGCGATTGCCGCGGTAACTTCACATCCGCTCTTGGCCTTGAGCGATACGGCCCATACATACTTGCTCAGGACATCGATAACAGTAAGTATGTAGTGGTTGCCTCTGTTGAATCGCGTGTAAGGACGCATCTCGACAACATCAGTTTGCCACAGGTCGTCATACCCACGCACTATGACACACCTTCGCGGAAAATTTCTTCTTGCCGGAGCATGCAGTTTCTTCACTAATTGTCGCTTCTCAGAGGTTTTCTTCTCAGCCATGAGCGAATGAATTTATGACGTTAATAGAACGGGAACGCACGTTCGTCAAACGGGAACGAAATGGGAACACAATGGGAACGCACGTTCATCGAACGGGAACGTACGTTCGTGTAACGTATGTCGAACGGGAACTGAACGGAAATCGATCGGGAACGGAACGGGAACGCACGTTCGTCGACCAGAAACGCGCGTTCGTCGACAGAGAACGCAGCGGTGTCACGTTTACGTACTCTCTTAAAGTCAATCAGTGCATTATGACTGAGAAACAGTGAATAGTCACTAATCATCATATTATAAGTATAGCACTGCAAATCAGTAAAATACTACTGATAGAATCAGTTCACTACAGCCACTGTTTCCATCAATGATATCTCACTGCCGGAAACAATTGTTATACACAGTAAAATCAGTGATCTATGTACTACATAGATCAGTAAATTTTAACTACTACAACAGTGAAAATAAACAAGTCTCTTTTGCTGAAATATATTTATTTTACGTTTATACAAGTATATGCATTATGTAATATAGTTTATAATTATATGTGTGCGTGTGCGTGTGCGTGTGTGTGTGTGTGTATGTGTGTGTGTGTGTGTGTGTGTGTGCGTGTGTACATTTGATAACTAAATAAAATTAATGAAACGTAACGTATAGTTGAATTATTTAAAACGTAAATTAAATTAATTATTTTTAACCAAAATAATTATTATTTGTAGAAACAATAGAAATTGTAATTATTAAAATAACTTTTTTTGATCATTTTATATTGATCATATTATATTTTGTAAACAACTTTATAAAATATCAATATAACTTAAATTCATTCAACTTTGTTAGTCTTATTAAAAATACTTATTTAATTAAATAAAATTATATTGCTGAATCTATACATCTATACATCTGATGTGTTGTCTGTTATTTTTCTGATACTGGTGTTGTATTACAAATATTAATATGAATAGAAGATACAAAAGCATGTGTTTTTTCAGATGAAACTTTGAAACAATAATGTTCTAAGAAACTAAAAAAGTTGAGTAGTGTTATAATATATGTAACATTTAAAACATAATATAACTTAAATAATAAGTCAAGTGCTATGATGATTGACGAGTTGATACTTGGAGTCAATGTAATATTGTCAGCCTGAACAAAATAAGTTAAAGATCGTCCTTTAATTAATATAATACAAGGTTGAATCGGACCTTGTGCTTCCTTTCTTATTGCATCAACTTTGGCCTCTATTTTACATCCTTCCTATGAAAAAGAATAACTATATTCTATGTTCCATATAAAAGAATATAAGAAAATGTATTAACATGAAAAAGTCTAACTGAATTAGCAAAACTTACAGGCCAAATTTGTATTAAAGAAGAATTTGGAAATGTAATAGAAGATATATCTTCATAATCTCCCTTCCTTATATTCTCTTTACTAGTACTCTAAATAATTTTAATAATTTGAAATTAAATTTAAACATGCTTAAGCCATACGTTTTCAATATTATATTTTAAAAAATCATAATATAAATCAGTACTCAAATAAAAATATTTACTTGTTTCGATGACCTCACACTTCTCCTTTTTCCTTTCCCCTTTCTCACAGAATTAGAAACAGGGAGTAAATGTGCTAAAAGTAATACGGCACGAAGATTTTCTATAAAATAAAGTAAAACAATTTCTGCAAAATAAAGTAAAACGATTAATATGTTAATATAAATGTAACGAAGTATTAAATAAAAGAACTAAAATAGAATAAAATATTTTACCTTCTTCAATAAAAATCGAAGCTCTATATAAATCTTGTCTTACTGTGCTACAGTATGTAAGAATTCTAGGTACATAATATATAGAAAATCTTGCCAAAAAGTTATTAGAAGCTCCCTTGTATAATCTGTCGAACTCTTCGTCAATCTGTGATTAAAAGCGTAAAAATAAAAAATACTTAATATAAATATAGAAATTCTGAATGTTGCGGAAAAGATACAAAAATAAACTAAAAGCAAAACATTATCACTCACCATTTGACCAGAATAATCAGCTAATCGAGGAAATTGATTAAATATTTCTATTGAAGGAAAATTTTCTAAAATCCATTTTCTTCGATTTTTCATAGTAACGCGCATACACTCTGATATTAAAGATTTATCAGTTTTAGACGGCATCTTAAATTTCATCCATGAAATCTGATAGATTTATCAAATGAATTAATATAGAAATTCAAAAGAAGAAAAGTAGATTTATTTTTTATTCTATATATGATGACAAAGTATTCACCATTAAAAGTAAATTATAAAAATTATTAGTAATGTAGAAAAAGCTATTAGTTTACAAATAAGTATCACAACCTTTTCAATATTTTTTCTTGATATAAATTTTGAGAAAGTAACTCGTCTTTTTCCTCATCTAAACTTTCTCCAGAGGAGGCTTCACACGTACTCATTTTTCTTTTCTGTGCTGCTGCAGTGTATTTTTTTTTGGTAGGTGAAATATTTTTTTTTATTGTTCAAAGACGATATTTGATAAAATCTTTTTTAGTAATTGGATCATAGTAAAGTTCCTTAAAATTGTAAAAAAATAAGATAAATAATTTTATATAATAGTTAATATATAAAAGAAATCAATTATAATTTGAAAATTTTTATTTACATATCCTTTAGTTGTTTCGTGGTCACGTAATTTAGGAAATTCTTTAACAATACTTTCAGCAAGAACTTTTTTGGCTTCTTCAGGGAGATAGCTTCAATAGGACAATTACAAAATAGTTTAATAAAGATATGAACTTTAATTGAATGCACATTAATCTCATAAAACACAAATAAAGCTTATTAATTATCTCCACGTGTTTTTACTAATTCAGAAGTTACTATTCTTATAAGACCTCGTCTATGAACTTCTGTAAATATATTATTTGCAACTTTCACGATGTTAGCACCTTGCGGATGATGTAAAAGCGTCTTACGAACAGTTTTAAAGCGCTAAAGTACATAAAATTTGTGATTTACATTTTTAATAATATTCAGAATAAACGCTAATTCAGTTTTAAAAAAACTGAAAAAAGTATGTACCGAAAAACATTCTTTGGATATAGATATCTCTTCATTAGAAACCGCAATTGTAACTAAACTAGCACTGTTGCTAGTACTTGGTATTTCAGATTCAATATTTGGCCAATTTTCAGAGTTAAAAATATTTGAGGACAAAATAATTTCTTCTCTTTCTGCAATAACTATTTGTTCTTCTGTATCCAATAATTGTTCTACATGTTTATTAATCTAAAATAAAAATAGAAAAATAATATAGGAAAATATAATAAATAAAATAAATAAATAAATAAAATATATAGGAACAATTATATAAAATTTACTAAATTACATTAATTTAGTAAGTGAAGCATACCTTTAAAGAAGTTTGAGAACAATCTTCTAGAAATTTAAAAATTTTTTTTGCTAGTTCTTTCTTGATTTTCATATCATTTAAATCCTTTTCGTTGAGCAAAAGGAAAGAGGAACCTTCGATTTTTTTCATCTAAAGATAAACAAATAACATAAAGTGTCCTTAAAAATAATGGCTTTAATAATAAAATATTTGGACATATGTTTAAAGACTAATAAAATAAATCTTACATTTTGTGTTGAAATAATGTGATGACAAAATACTTCATTTTTGTTACAATAATATGTGACGGAGACTGACATAAAAGTGATCAAATGTTGATTTTGATCAGATAGACAATAGTTTATAGTATGCAAGATTAAGACAGTTCACAAAAAGTTGTGTAATTTCATGTATGTCCCAATCAACATGGTACGCATTAAAATCAGTATCAAATCAAATAGATGAGTTTTACATAATGTGGTTTAAAAAAATACTTCGTTTTTGTTCAACATTAAAATTTCCTTAATACATCCAAAAAGGGCCAAATTTTTTTCGTTTTCTTTGTCAATTTTAAGACATATTAATAAATTGAGTCGAAATTCTACACCATTTACATTTATAACATTAGTGTTAAATACAGAATCGGTATCAACATATCCTAGAGTATGTAAATATGTACGACTTTGACAAGTTTGCACTGTAACTGTTTCTCCATTTAATGTTTTAATTCGAAAAGTTATGGCATCACCTCTTCCCCATCTAGCACTTTGAGAACACTGGACAATCCTCATTAATGTTTTCGGTGGATTTTAAAAATTATGAACGTTTTGTGCTCTTAGTTTGATTTTATTATGTTTTGCTTTAACGTATACAGTTATACAATTGAAGAGGTCCTGACCACAAGATACAATCTGAATAATGAGTTAAATGATGGAACTTATTTATCATATGTACATTAGCGAAAAATTGTTTGAATTTTTCTAAAAAATCTCTGATAAGAGCTCTTAAATAAGACATACGAGAAACTGAAACTTTTGGGGCAAACACGATTTCCATAATTCTTAGCAAAAGAAGAATCAGTTGTAGATGTTCCTCTCCTGTTAACACTAGATCAGAAATTAAGAAAGGAAAAGCTCGAAGAAGACACCATATTTGCATAGCTTTTTGATTTTAAGTGTCCTTTTTGATATAATATTCTTTCATTGAAATTTGCTGAAGGCTTATTTTTTCTTTCAGTAAAGCCATATTGAAATGTTGCTACTCTATTATTAAAATCATCTATATGAAACAATTTTAACTCAAAAGTATAACGAACTAAAACTAGTTTTAATATCATTGGTCCGATACCACAGAGAATATCATGCATAGGATCAAAAATAAGATTTCTACATATATGAAAGAAACGAGATGAAAGTAAACAACAATCTCCACGCATTTCTATTAATTTTTTAACATTATCGCTGTAATTTCCATTGTGTAGTACATTTAAGTGCTCATTATAAACTACCACATTTCTTGGTTGCTTAATTTCTATACTTCCATTATGGAAATCATGTCTAGTATAAAGACACATTCGACAGAATAAATTAGAGGATGGACCCAGAAAATTATATATTTTATGGACAGCTAATTCATCCCCACAAAACGCAGCCAATGATGCACGTAAAATATATTTTTCTTCTCTTAAAAGTATAGAAACTCCTTCATCACTTTCTAACTTTATTAGATCTTCTAAAAAAGGACTTAATATTTTTCCATTTTGTATTTTTTTATGTCAACATTACAACAAAGAAGCAGAACGTGAATATTATTTATTTCAGAATTCATATGAGGTAAAAGATTCTGTATTGTATAATAAAAGGCTCCTAATTTATGAATTCCAGTTTTAGAGCCAAGAGGATTGACAATTTCCAGTTCATCATAATAACGTTGGATTCTAATAGCATGTTTATATTTTTGAAAAAAGGGATGATTTTTAAAATGCTGCCCATCAATAAAAGATGCAAGAATGCCATCATTTGATTCTTTCTCTGCTTCTATTACAGCGCGTATGTCTTTATTTCTAATCACCATTGTGAATCTATTATAAAGAATCTATTGTGAATCTATTATAAAGAATCTATTATAGAAACATATTGACAAGTTTCAAGACACGTTTCTGTTCTTGGTATAGAAGTACCTGTTTCTTTATCAATATTCTCAATACGAGTACCCAAAGGTATTTCCTGAGGCTTAATATATTCTGTACTACTTGTTAAAGCTTCCATTTGTTGTTCTAGTGTCCTTAAACCTTCAAAAGATGTTTGTATTTCAAAAGAATTCAATAAATCATTAACACCAGAGGTATTAAGCATTTCTTTAGATTGCAAAAATTCTTTTGTCCTCAATGATACACATAAACAATTTGTTTTGTTCATACTCATCAAGAATATCAGTTATAGTGCTTCCGGTCATTGACACTTTCGATTGAAGTCTAATTATTAAACTTATTAAGGAATCTCTTAAATTAAAATTGTTACAAATTTTTGAGGCCTCTACATTATTTGAGATTTTGTTTTCATTTTTCTTTTCATTTATGATATCATTGTTATATGATGAAAACGATTCTGTATTTTCTACATAAAAGTCAGAATAATTCTTTTTTTGAGGAAAATAAATCTTTCTTATGTGATCTCTTAAAGTATAGAAATGAAAAAATCTTCAGTAACAATTGTTTTGACCACATTGAAAATCACCTCTTTCTATTCCGCGTTTGAGTGTCAAACCATGTATTATTATGAAATGTCTTGCCAAATCATTTAACCCTCCATTTATAGTATTACGACACATAAAACATTTTAAAGTCTCCATTGCTGATTATATTTTAGTTAAATTTTTATATATCTGCAATATTAAGAAACACTATTTTCAAAGATGTGTTCATTGTTTTATAATTATTATCAAAAAATTATTTTGTAAAATAGAAATGATAAATATGTAGAAAAATGATACTTAATCAATTTTCTAAGTATAAATATACATTTTTGGATTGTGATAATCATAATTTGATTTACAGAAAGAATAAGGCCAAGATGACATTAGATTCTGAGACATAACAATATAAAATGTAAAATTTTGATGCCTTATATTTTTATATCCGTTAGAACATTGTTTTTTATGTTGAATTTATAACCATAACATTCTACCAATATGTATAAGAAAAAAATTAAGAAATCTTATTTCCAATTTTTAATGTTATAACAGTCACACATTGTGATCATTGATCAGGTTTATTTAGCAGATATAAAAAATAACAATCATCTTATCCGTGATATTTAGAATTTTAGGTAGCAACTAGCAAAACATTTTTCTGAGTGATATGTACAATAGAAGAGAGAGAGAGAATAAGAGTTGTGTATACCATATTAATTTCTTGCTGATCTTCTAAACAGCACCATTTCATTTTTTGTTTATCACTCTTTATCACTTTATTTAAAATATATATTAATATAAAAGAACAATCAACGAGATGCCATTTTTCTACACATTTATCAAAATAATAAGTTGACAAATATACTAACCTTCAAATTTTTCTCGTGTCTTCTCATCAGTTATTTCTTCGATTTTTCTACTTAATTCTTTAATATATAAATTTTTTATCCATTTCAGTCTAAAATATAATTGAGAAAAATTGAGAAATAAATATTAAAAATAGGGAGACAAGTTTACGTGCCAGCAACTATTACATAAATTACTATCAGAATAGAAAAGTCATGATTACCAAATGCCGTCAATTGTTGCGGGCGAAATGATTAAAACGATGTGCGAAACGTCGTCTATTAATGTACATACACTTAACACAGTTCGTTCTACGTTCACGCTCTACCAGCGAGCATGTTGAAACTGGTAACGATGCGGCCCGCAACGCCGCAACTTGCGGGACAAAAGAACATTGTATTTCTAAAACGAGAGAAAAACGTCGCCTAGAAATAAACTCTTATTGGTTCGCTGTCTACAGATTTTGCAGTGAGATCTTATTTTCACTGACCAAAATCAGTAAAATATGAGACGGAAAATCAATATGGCAGTATTTTTACTGAAAATTAGTAAATAATCACTGATTGTCGGTGACATATGGTTTTATTGATTTAATCAGCGATATTTTCACTGATTGTCTTTAAGAGTGTAACGAAGAGATTTTACTCAGCGCGATGAGTCATATGCTGAATCATCTCGTGAAGGTCATTTATCATAATCTGTGCGCTATTTTGATACGTTAATATCTTCCTCTCCATTTCATCTTGTCGTTCTTTCAAAATTTGCATGTTCTGTTGAACGTACCGTTTATTGACAGCATCGCTATCATCCACAGGCGGTGCTACACGTCGAATCTTGCATGACTTTGCGTCAAAGTCTGTGGCAACCACACAAAGAGTGTTATCGCGTACTTTCTAATTAATCCGCTATATTAATAGTACGGATTCGTTCCGCTTCTTCCGAGCGATATTCCAAACTTGCTGCGATTGCCAAACTCGGCATTGGCGATGTCAATTGGTTGAATCACTCACGCGCAGTTTAATTTATAATAAGTCCTGCCTCGCGGAGTTCCTCGATGATCGACATGATTTCGTTATCGTGAGCATTGTGACTCGCTGGTGTGAGGCCTCAAGCAATCGAAAACGATCTACAAGCTCGTTGGGATCATCCCAATGAACGTAATCAATCTTCTTGTTGTTTAATGTCACGGCACACGGCATACCTTTTCCAACATTTATTAGCAAGGGTGCAATTATATTTTTATACTTGTATCTTTTGTTACTCTTTACAGCATTATGCGCTTTGTGATCACGCCTATGTGCGTTTGTTGCCAAGAGTATACTTTTGTAGTTGCGTTTATCAGAATTCGTGTAACTTTTCTTCTGGATATTTTTTGAAAATCAGTTCGTAAAGGCCCCATGTACACTGGATACCTTTTTCCATCTATGAATATATCATCGTTCTTGCTCAAGTCGATACGTTTGTTACCAATCATCGTTCCGCCGTTGATGAAATAAACTCCGTAAACGTTATCTATATTGCCCGTTTTTTTACCGCTTAAGACAGTTCCTAAATAATTTTGTCCCAACGGATCATAGTTTGTTTCTAAAATTTTTCGCCCCTCGGATGTGTGTAACGGGCCTCGTATGGACGTCACGTGAGGTTCGTTAGCGATTTTAAAAACTTCTTCGACGGAGAGCGCATGCGGGTGTTCGTACGATAATTCACGCGGTTGTAAAATTTTGGCTGTTTCATTCAAAGTAGCTGGAACGGTGCTGGATCGTCTCAATATTGTTTTTATCGATGTTGAAGCCATGAGAGAATTGCCAAAGTGCTTGATTGGTTTCGTTTAGAATTTAATTCCACGTCCTTTTCCTCTCCCGAGGATAATGTTTCAAACAAAGCGTTTGATTGTTTTCGTTTAAGCTTAGCTTCCGCATACTCCTTCTCTCCCGAGGATAATGTTTCACTCTTGATGATATTAGATTTTTCGCCAACTGTATCTTCGACAATTTGCTTTAGAGGTTGGACAATGGGTTTAAAGTATGGATATAGAAATATAGGGATGGAGTATAAGCCCGGAACATAGGTGAGGGGAGTGAAGCCGAAATGCGGGGAGGGTATGTGCCTAAATTTCATTGGCTACAATTGTGCGCATGCTCAGTATCTTGTGATGCGCCAATCGTCACCGGCAGATTAAATGTAAAACAATAAGAACTTTATTTTGCTGTAAAAAAGTTAATGGTAAAAGTATTATATATTGTTATATATTAATGATAAAAGTATTATATATTGTATATATATTATGAAATATAAACATATTTATATTTGTAGGATGTGCAATATATGTATTTGTAGGTTAAAATGAAAAATAGAAGATGCACAGATAATTGTAAAATAAATACTACTAATGATTTTAGTCTGTACTGTAAACAAAATATAAAAAATATTACATTAATATGAAAAACAATATTTAATTATACTTCTTTTTAATCTTCTACCTGCTTCATGCCGAATAGTAAAAACGTGAATTGATTGTAAAATCACACCTCTTTCTTTGTGTTTGCGTATAAGAAACAAAAATTATTAACAATAAAAGCAATGATAGAAATTTATAATAGGATGAAAAATAAAGAATTAATGTAAAAAAATTTATATTAATGGTATTTATTTATAGTTTGCAAGAAAAACAGTTTATCCAAAAATGATCCATAAAGTAGGCAGCATTAACTAAAAATAAACGGAGATAATAATATAAAAGTTATCATAATTACAATAATACACATGTATATTACAAAATAATACAATTTACTTCGAATTGTTACAAGAGTTAAAACATAAAACAGAATATTCTAAATTATAATTTATTATACTATTAATAAACCAATACTGTATTTTATATATTATATATAAATTTATTATATATAAATATACAAATAATTACTGACCTTTAAATAATGTAAGTTTATTTAAAAAATGACGTTGACTTTTTGATTTTTCTTTATCAATACTATTTAAAGTAATATAATGCAGACGAATTTTGACATATTTCTGTATGATGGTTCGAATTAAATGAACAACATGATTTTCCATGACTGAATGATCATGGACATGTTCCGCCAAAGTACTGAATATATCAGTCTGTATGAAGTGTGTTAAAATTCGATTTGTTAAATTGTGACTATTAAATTTCTGTTTTATAAATATGCCGCTCTCATGAATTGCACAACGAATTTCAGTTTCACATTTACGAGCAATCTGTATTACATCATTGGAAGGTTGGATTAACCCTCCACGACTTTTTCTGTTAATTAAATTATTTTTATCTGTTTTTGCTACTAATGCGGTTATACAGTTTTCGCAGCGCAGAGTGTTTTTTAATTATATAGCCTTGCTTAATTATATTGCCTGCAATGTATTCTAAAATATTGGTTGACAATTCTGTTATTTGTCTGATATCATCATTCATATAGGTATGATCATGAGATAGTGAAATATATTCATTATTATTATTATTGTGATCTTCTTTCAATTCGTCGCTTAATCGTGCTAATCTGGAAGTGGAATTAATAATCTCTTCAGACTGTCGAATTGTGTTTGAGGATGTTACATGTAAAATTGATATTTCCTCTAAAGACATGCAATTTCCACTGTTGGAATTAAGTATGTCTGAATGAACTAAAATCTTTTTCATGGCAGCTTTAAACTGCTTCACAGTGGGATTATTGTTTCCTCCTCCATGATGTCTTAAACATCCAAAGTAACTCAACATGATCCTGGCTTAATTTATAGAACGGTACATATTGTAACAATTTATTTCGTTCACACAGTTCCTCATACAATATTAATGCACTTTCAATGCAAATTACGAATCCTATAAATCCCGTTTTTCGACGAGAATTAATTATTAATTCGCCACTTGTAGTTTTCAATGATAAAATATACTTTTTACATTCACTAAATTTCTCTTTGATTAGTGTTACATTTGAAGAGTTTAACGCTTGTTTAAATCCAAGTTGGTGCATATTCCTTGATTTTAAAATGTCAAAAAGATCGTTAAATATCGATAAAAACTGTATCGTTCCTTCACAAGATTGAAATTGTTCTAACTGAATATCATTTTTACAAAATGAAAGGGCGTCAGCAACTGATTTACTAAAAATCTGAGTTGCTAAACGTACCTTCATCTTTTGTTTTGTATAATTAATATGGGCATTGCGCAGTTTGTTACCCAAATGCATTCCCTCATTTTCTTGTATATCGTGTAATTCAGTGATATGTGACCATTGTATAAAACGATTATTTACGTCTAATAAAATCTTGCTGTCCCCAAATATATTACGAACTAACTTCAGCATGTGAGAAGTATCAAAAAACGTTACCACTTTTTCTTTCGTAATTGGATGAGGAAATGACGTCTGTAATAAAGATACATTACTAAAATCACATCCAAGCTCTCGAAACGTGCTGAAATTAGTAGAAGTCCCATCACATGTAACAGATATAATTTTTAAACCAGTCTCATGCAAAGCTTTCAGGCATTCTGTTAACAGGTTACTCTTCTCTTTTGTAGACATTCCTTTAATAAAATAATACGCAATGGGAATTTTCCATGCACTATTAATACAGGTAACCATAAAAACCAACGCTTGTGTAGCTAGAGTGCTATCGTCACAGCCAATTTCGCAACCTAAATCTACATATCCACTAAATTGCACACCATCATATTCTAAATGCTCACGAATAGCCATTTCATCAAATTGTACACTGCTACATAATGTATAATTTGTATTTTGTACTCGGTTTTTAATTGACTCTAAAGCTTCTGTACTAATTCCAGTATTGCCATTTATTGTTTTATACCATGATGAAATGGTTTTCGTATGTGGTAAACACAAATCAAAGTGTCTGCGAACATATTCATAAGCACGCGGGGAATAATAATGCAATGTTAATGCAAACACACGCAGTTGTGGGTTATATTGTCTTGGAACACGTTCATTCTTTTGCTTTTTACACAAGCGTTTAAATAATTCATTTGACCCACCTAAGTCGAGTAGCATTTCAGTTTGCTCTGCTTCTAATATGCCTTTCTGCCGAAGTTTAGCCAAAATGCCTTTCAGTGTTACAACTTGCTTGTCACGTCGACGTATTGTTTGTTGTAACCCTCGAATTTTTTTATCATTTTTTTCCTTCTGGTATTGTAGCTGTTGTCGTAGTCGACACTTTTCTGGAGAATTATATACTGCCTTTAATTCTGATGTCATTGTTGCTTTATCCTCCACAGATGATTTTGTCATTGTTTCTTTGTCTGTTGTTGATAGTTGTGCTACAAATAATAATTATCATATAAACCAATTTTTTATTTCTACTGGTTATAGTGTCTACACAATCTTTCAAATTATAAGCATACACAAATATTTGTTTTACTTACAGTAAGTAAGGGAATCTTCTTCCTGTCTTTTTTCCGCTTCTGTAGTCATTACATTTGGTAATACCGACGGTAATACATTTGGTCTTAGTCGAATTCGTAATGGGTTTGTGTTATCGAAGACTTCTCGTGGAAAATGGGCCGAACAAATACGAGCAGTATTGGGGATGTATGAAGGAAGACCCAAAATATCAGTCCACAAATTGCGATCATTCTTTGGGATACTAAACATAAATACTACTATTATATTAAACAATTTTTTACAAAATATTATACTGATATTATATTATTTTACAAGATTAAAAAATGAACCTAACCTGTGAAATGTAATTTTCCGATTTTTATTTCCACTTATTTGTTTCCAACTTTGGCAATCGGATCGATTTTTACAATTTTTCACACAACATTGCACCATGTTGCTTTCTTTTTTTGATAAAAAAAAACAATATCTTTGACGATTATGCAAAGTCTCACTGCACTTGCTCAGTCTCGCTGCACTTGCGTCTCACTGCACTTGCGCACCATTACAGCCAATCAGATTTAGGCACATAATACCTCGTCGCTTCGTCGCGCAATGGCTTCACCCCCGTGAACTCATGCTCCATCCCTATATTCCTATATCCATGGTTTAAAGTGTCTCTCCAATGCCATATCTTCCTCCATCTTACCAGTTTTCAACGCGCGATATTTTTTGCGAATCAAATCACTCGTTTTCGCAATCTGTTTTGTCAACTTCTCTAATCTCCTTGTTGCTATCCATATTGTCTAATTGACGTATCGACTGATTGCGTTATGATATCACAAAATCGTTAAATCCTTTCCTATAACGACCATTCGAAATTGCGCTATCCTTGTCTATCACTACAAATCCATACTTTCGCTGCCAACAGATATGACACAATTTACAAAAATCTTCATAAGACATGTCGGTGTTTACATGATCGGTGTACATGTGTTTTAGGTTGGTACCATCTTGTTTGCACAGAATCAGTAGATTCACGTTGCCGCGTAAGAGATGCTTTGGTATCTTTACATACGTCTGACAAAGATAGAAGCAATCGACGTCTGCGTGTCTGCTCATCGCAAAGTATATTCCCTTATCGTATCCTGCTTGTCACACGCCACGTCATCAAAAACAAAGATCGAGTTTGAACGTGCATTGCTCGGCGGGATGACGTCACTGTTATTCGAAAATGTAAAGTGACCAATTTATTCTATCGATGTCAATATATTTTCCAGGTATTGATATTTCGATTGTTGCAAAGATTTTGAGTACACGTATACGTTCTCGAAGCGTACACCGCGCGGACTTTCCAGTAAGCTAATCACCACATTTGTCTTGCCATAATTTGACAGATCGCAAATAATACCGCGTATAGAAATTGGCAGCATGTTTCCATGTTTGCGTACCTCTTTCTCAGACATTAACCTTTCATCAAAATTAGTCGCCGCGATTGGCGGCGATTGTCGCACGAACCGCATGTTATCTCCGAAAAAAATGAAACGGTATCGAGAGAGCTGAACCTATTGATAGCAGAGCATTCCGCCGAAACGCTCAGAAATGTTTCTGCTTCTGTTGGATAACCGTGATATATACGAGTTAACTGTCGAGCAGTTGAAGTATATACCAAAGATTATTTTATTGCAAAAGTTTTATAATTGTATAGATTATGTGTGGGATAGACTTCCCGACCATATCAAGGTAGATTCAGAAATTCAGCAGTACCGTTGTTACCTGGAGCATTATAATTTACCGTATCATCGAACGCATATCGACAATCTGAGTATGAGTTTCTGATCATGAGAACTGTACGAGTACCCCCTATTGCAGAGCACGACCAAACATTCGTGGACTATCAAAACTGCGACTCAGTTAGAGAAACCGCGATACGTTATCTTTGTTCTGCAGACTGGTCGAAAGAATATCACGTCTCAAGATGCGAGCATATTCGATGATTGTAATCTGATCAACGTGAAACTTTATCTAAACTCTGAATTTTATCCATATGATGATCTGAATTTAGACTTTGACGAAAATAGATACGCTATACTTTTTGACATGTATGCGCTTTTTCGTAAAACTTATTATGGATACGACTGTTATGAAACGCTTTACAACGTAAGCACATTTTTGGCGAATGGACTTTTGTAGTCATCGATTGCGCGCGACAGTACGAGTCTATCAAGAGTGCAACTGTAGATATGCGCATAGAATTTGATTGCAAAGAGAATGTACTGGCAAATACTACTGCCTACTGTCTCATCTTGCACGATCGCGTCATCGAATACAGCTCATTGTCCAATGTAGTGCGCAAGATTATGTAAATTGCAATGTCAGCAATATTCCAATGTAAGATTCATGTATCGCAATCCTCTCGCAGTCCACTTCTCGACATGTCGAAAATCTGTCATGTCCACGCCAATGTTTGTGGATTTGCAAGGTTTTATCGTTGGCAGAAACTCCTTCGTTGTGAAGGAGTTTGCCGCGCTCAGAGACAGATATATTCTCTCTCATTATATTTTCGAAAGCCCCAAGCCATGGTATTTT
Organism: Tetramorium bicarinatum; assembly: GCA_928718305.1. Classification (NCBI taxonomy): domain Eukaryota; kingdom Metazoa; phylum Arthropoda; class Insecta; order Hymenoptera; family Formicidae; genus Tetramorium; species Tetramorium bicarinatum. The sequence goes on from OV788325.1 coordinate 20,626,152, forward strand.
CTCAGCAAAGCGGACAGACAGCGGGCATCCTGGTTGACGATGAAACATCATGGATTGCAATGGAATTATGGGACGATTCGGTACAGCATGGCTAAAGACATAATTACAAAGGCGGTGACGAGTGTGACGGAGAATGAAACATTGCTCATCGTATACGTAAAAGGACACGAGAAACGAGAATGGCTGCAGGATTTTCTCATAGACGATGCGCGAGAAGATGTCTACGTCGAGAGCATGGACGTGCACTATGAAGACATGGAATCTGTGCAGAAGTTGGACGCTACACATACTTTGCGTTGTCAGAAACATGTATCGAATTGCGCTTTGCAAAATGTATTAAAACTGTTCAATTGGTGGCACTACCATAAAAAATAAACGTATATTATCTATAAATATATCGTCGACTTTTTTTTTATTCCTCCCTCCCCATTACACATATAACATTTACGTTTCTTAACGTTGTTTCACGTTTTTCTTAATATTATTTCATGTTTCATTAAAATAGAATACGTTATTTTTTCCCTAGTAGTTTAGCCGCTGTAATAGATAAAAAATGCTAAGATGCCTTTTTATGTTGTGAAGAGTAATGGTCTTTCTTCGAGATGGTTCATAATTTAGAACGTAACCATTAGCTTTTATTATAATAAAAAATCGATTGGTATTGATAAATATCAACGAGCACGCGAACGGGATCATAAACGCGAGCAAAGATGGAAACGCGAGCGGGAGCGAGAGAGAACGCGAACAAAGATGGTGACGCAAACGGGAGTGAAAGAGAACGCTAAGCGAGCGAGTGAACGGGAGAGAGAACGTAAACGAAGATTGAGACGCGAGCAGGAGAACGTTAGGGTAACGTGAGTGAAGAAGCCCCGCCTCCCCGCGCCGTAGTACTCGCGATCATAGGACCCCTCTCCTTCTCTCACGGTCATAACACGCGTCCCTCTTTCTCCGCGGATCCCACGTCCGCCAAGCGCCGCGGGACTCCCGCGCCCCGCTCCCCCCTTGAAGCTCCCGTGTTGAAACCCGCCTATATATATCCTACTAAAGTAGGGGGCACGTGTGGATCGCCCGTCGCCAGTCGCCCCTCTTAAATCTTAAAAGATAAAGTTTTTGCCCGAATGAGAGAAATCGTGGAGTCCACCGGACGTAACAATAGTATTAGTATAGTATTAGTCGCAGGACTAAAATTTAAATTTTGATTTTCAAATCTTATTTTATTTGATTTTAAAAGTTTATTTTGTTGTATATTGTTATATTCTGGCTTTGACTGTGAAAATTAAGTACTGACATTTATTTTGTTTGTTTTTGATTGTAGTTTAATTTAAATGAGATAATATATACGTAGTAAAGAATAATGTTAAAAAAAGATTGTTTTTGGCTCATCAATGCAAAAGTGAAGAACAAGTCATTTTCCCTAGATTTTTACTTGCTGAGTACGGTACTGTGCCAAACTTTAATTCAAAATTAGTTAAAATGTCGGGAATATTATTATATTTCAATTTTAACTTCTGATTTTTACGTATTATTTACAGACATTATCCTTTTGAAGTATACACATTTTCGTTAATCCATTCTCACAAAAATTTATATATAATAATTTTTTGGGTCGCTGATAACGAATCCGTTATCAGATTTTTAAAATTAAAAATGGCGGATCCAATATGGGGGTCCTAATTTTTGAGAAATTTTCTATTTTCATGAAAATTGATATATATGGATTTTAGGGCTGCTGATTACGAATCCGCTGTCAGATTTTTAAAATTAAAAATGGCAGATCCAATATAAGGAGCCAAACTTTAAAAAATTTTCAATTTTCGTAAAAATTCGTATACAGAGGCTTTCTAGGCGCAAATAATGTGACAATTTTATATAAATACTATATATTAATCAAACATGATTAGCTATTTACGTTTACGGCATTTCTTAAGTTGATAATTATTTAAACATTGTCTTTTTAAAAACGTTAAGTAATTATGTTATACGTTCTGCAATGAAAAACAGGCGTGCCGCCACAAGGTGACATTAAAAACATAGCTAATATATAATAAAGCCTGCAATATCAGTTATCGACAATAGAGGAGGAGCAAAAATCGAGCATGTTCTACTGTCACGATATAACAGCAAAAACACGGCAAAAATGGATATACACACGCATGCATGTATTGTTTATATTAGCTGCGGTTTTAACGTCACATTGTGGTGAGGCACGCCATGCTTCATTTCTGCTGTGTTTCTGCTGTTATGTTGTGGCAGCAGATAGTACTGCCAAAAAATAAGCTTAATGCAGATGCAATGTACAGGAATCTGCTCAATATTTATGCTTCAATTTGCTGGCATATTGCCAGCATTTTGCTGGCATTTGAGTATTAGGGGCATTGATGAGCTAACATCAAAAAGAAAAAATTATAAATAGATTTGTCAAACTTCTTAATATCAAACTTTTATTAACTTAAATTTTTATACAACAATAAATACTGAATATAATAATGTAATTTATTTACTTTTTTAATATACTTCTTATTATATGATAATACAATTTATAATAAACAAAATATACATTTTATTGTAGTATGCTTAAGTAAATACGGTAAAATCAAGTAATATCGTTCAACATATGATATCGCCATTACATTTCGTAAAGACAATACTCACATTTATCGAAAATATATTGAACTAGTACCTAAACATGTGTAAAAAAACACATTTGATTGTAAGTTTAATAAAGACACATTTGACATAAGAAACGCATTGAAATAAATTGTGATAGCTGAAACGTTGAGGAATAACAGTGAAAAGAGAAGAGTCAATAAGCACATTTTTGTGCTTCCTCAAAATTTATAAAAAAACAATTTGTTTGTATTGTATGATCATTAGGAATGTCAAAAATAGCCATTAGATAAGAAAAAACTTGATCATAAAGCCAAAATTAATTATTAATCTTGATATACCACTACGATAACCTTTTCTCATAATTAATAAGTGATTTAATAAAATATTTTCGCTCATTATGGCTTGCCATCACATTAATATCATTTTAGATTACAACATTGTCAACCTTCATCAAGGGTAAGGATGAATACAGCTGGTTAAAAAAATTAATTTTTTATTATTCTGACATGAATTTTCATACTCGTAACAAATAGATGATCATTATTAGTTGCCTGCACTTAAGTCTCTACACTGTGTCAAGGTTGTGATCATTTAGAGGTTTTTTATTATATGCTATTATTTTTTTATCGTGTGCTTTTCTAGAGTTTTTTAGTACCTGTAGTGGGGGTGCCCATATCTCACGATCGACTAATAGTACAGGCATTTCATGGTTTTTGTATTTGTCGATCATAGATCGGTATTCATAGTCAGTTCTTACTTCAAGATCGTTTTACGTAATGTCTTAAGATGTTAATACGGTTTTGTAATTGGTTTAGAATCACATAAGTCTATACTTAAGATGATCTTAAATATAAGAACGGACTATGAATACCAGCCATAGTCTATGTTATTAATATGTTTTTACCAACGATCTCCCAGCGTAATGTAACGCCTTTTAGACTTTTCAAAGTTATACATATGCAATATATGAGAATATATTCTTAAATCTTAACTTTCTAAAATCTAAATCTTATTCTAAAATCTAAATGCTCATATTTTAGAAATAATTCTATTAACTCTATATTATTGATATTTTTTAAACAATCCTTGAAAGTTGAAGGATATAAAAAAATTAAGTGTCCCGAAATTTACTGCATAGTCAAGTAAAAAATATTGTAAGTGTTCAAAATATATTAAACAGTAAAAAATTTTTTTACCAACTATATTCATCTTTATTTTGATGAAAGTTGACGATGTTGTAGTCATAAATAACATTAATATGATAGCAGAGCAATATAATCAGTGAAAATATTTTACTAATTCACTTATCAATTATAAAAAAAGACTTAGATGATATACTGATATATTTGACCTAATAATTAATTTTGACTTCATGGATGAAGTTTCTTCTTACCTAATGGCCATTTTTGACATTTCTAATAGAGAGCCATTAATAAAGGAGCCAATTAGTAATAAGACAATAAAAAAGAAATGGTTTTTTAAAATATCCGATGTAACACAAAAACGCGACTATTGACGCTCTTCCTTTAACATCTTATGAGTGAAAAAATAAGTTAAAAAGTTTTTTTAATGCATGGACATTTATTAAGAATAGTATAATTATGTTTAATGAATTTAATCGGTTTAATAATTATTGTTTTAATAATTATCCCTCTGCTTACACACTGGATTATTATAACCCAGGCCGATTTTTAAATGCTCGTCCCTTTAAAATATTAAACAGTGGGAGGGCTGGGACTAGGAGGGGAAAAATGTTAGAGGTTCTACTGATCCTTCGGTCAGTGAGATTAGAGCTCCTAAAACAACTGCAGTATCAAGTGCAAAAGTGTGTGCGTGTGCGTGTGCGTGTGCGTGTGCGTGTCGTTGTGCGTGTGCGTGTGCGTGTGCGCGCGCGCACGTGTGTGTGTGTGTGTATGTATGTGTGTGTATGTGTGTGTGTGTGTGTGTATGTGTGAGTTACAGTTACCCAGTGTGTAGGAAACGTCACAAAAATGCGGAACATAAAAAAATGTAAGTAAAAATGATTCTATTTGATTGTTTAATATTTTTTTGTGCATACACTACTTACAAACAGTGCAATTTGTACAGGGTGTATCAGACCACCCGTGCCAGTCGTTAAAATAATGCATAAATTTTTTTTATAAAAAATGCTAAAAGTTTTGATAAGTAAACCTGGTATGTTCACACGGAACCAGATAACTGCCACGTTCTGGGTAACGCCAAGAGCAATTACAATTCACTTTAATATTGCATTCTTTCAAGATTATTTCAAGGTCAATAGAGGTATTTTAAGAAAAAATGTTTGAAACAAAAGTTTCTTATTTTTCTTTATGAAATCCGAATCTGCAATAGAAAGTATCATGTTCCATTTAAAAAATTCGTCTTCCAGTCTGAATAAGCCATTTCTGGTCAGTACCGGAAGTTGAAAATATCAACATTCGATAGAGCATACTCGATTTACTTATTAAAAGTTTTAGCATTTTTTATAAAAAAATTTATACATTATTTTAACAGCTGGCACAGATGGTCTGATACACCCTGTATATAAAAAGTTTTTGTTATAGAATAAGTGAATACCGGAGAGCACTTAGGCAATGTGACGCTTCACCGTTGCAACAATTTTCTCGTACTTGTTACAACAATTAATTTGGTTAACAACTTTCAATTTTAACAATTTTCTAATATCTTTATTAATAATTTACAAATGAGAAGATGGAATAATGGCATCAGTCGATTTTGAGTTGGCCTCTTGAATGTTTAAAATACAACAAACCGATGTGTCGTGATCACGTCGCAAAAATATGCTGCGACTGCAGCATTAATAATGCTGAGTAATATTTTGAAAAATTATGTAATAAATTAAATAATTTTCTAATAAATAAATTTGTTAAATAAATATTATTGCTACTTTTTTTGTATTTCATCTGAAATAATAAATAAATGATTAAATAATTATTTAAAACAATATTATTACTATTTCTCAGCTATATTGTATAAAATAGGGTGGAAACACTGAAAAGTATTTTAAGAATTATAGGTCCGTTTTTCATCTGTTCAAAACTGGCATATTTATCGATATGAGTCGTGAAATTTTCATATACCTGAAATAAGATGGAGGAAATACCACATTTTTGAAACAAATAAGACTACTTTAATAATTTACACATTGTCAATTCACAATTGCTAAACAGAAATAGTAATAATATTGTGTTTTAAATAATATTAATCATTTATTTATTATTTCATCTGAAATAATAAATAAATGATTAAATAATTATTTAAAACAATATTATTACTATTTCTGTTTTGTAATTAATGAAAATTGATAATAATAAATTATTAAAATATTTTTAATTATTTATTTGTTTCGAAAAATGTGAGTATTTCATATTACGTCTTATTTCGGTTATATTGGAAAATTTCACATTTTCATATCGTTAAATAAATATAGTTTTGAACAGAATGAAAAACGGACCATAGATTCTTAAAATTCACTTTTTCAGTTTTCCATTGACTACCTATTTTATTATTTTATGTTTTTTTTTTTAAAGAAATACGAGTCATTCCACATCAAACCGAACGATTTTCAGAAAAAATTTTCCTCGATAATTCCGATTTTTCAAAATTTGGCAGACATATTCTGCCGTCGAAAATATGAGACACGTATTTTTGGAAAAAAATTAGAGATCTTTTTCGAGAAGTTGTGCGCGGTTGAAAATTGCAAGAAATTGAAAAAAACGTGGATTACGGAAACAGTCAAACTATTTTATTGCAGGATCAATTTGACGAAAACGGACAAATAAGAGCTGATTTTTAAAGGGCTTGAAACGTACTTTACGATGGTATTTTTTAAATTTATCTCTAAATAAATAAATAAATTGTTGTTCCATTGTTTATAACTTTCATTTGCGTTTTTTATTATCAACTCCTTGATTTATAATTGAAAAAAAATATATATATAACCGTATTCCTACTTCAATTCTAAAGAAATCATGAAATTTTCAAAATGGAAATCGAATGGACACTATTTTTAAAAAATTACTGAAAATGAAGCGCCGCGCCGCGCCGCTGCGGCTCGGTGCCGAGCGGGCAGTGTATCAGTATACTTGAACGCTCGAGCTCGGCGACTTGTGCCTGTCCGGACAGGATCGTCAGTGCAGTTTAGGCTGATTAATTGTTGCGTAAAATGATAAATATTATACAGAACATGTAAATCAGTGAATAAAGTATATGTTTTTACTTTGTACATAATTTTAATAGTCGACGTAGTAGTAGACAATGTTATTCTAACTTCGATTTTCCCATTTCGTTGAGGAACGAATAAATAATATTTTACAGTCCCTTGAATCATTTTGACTTTGTTAAATCGTTCGTTCAGTATCCGCTCTTCCTTTTTATATTCCTCAATAGTAAAAAATTCAAATTTAACATTTGAAACATTTTTGTCAACCCATGTAAAAAACTTTGTTCACTAATTTACATGTTCAGTATAATATTTACCATTTCACCCAACAATTAATTAGCCTAAACTGCACCAACGATCCTGTCCGGGTATACTGCAGCAGCGACGCGGCATTTCATTTTCAGTAATTTTTTACAAATAGTGTCCATTCGATCTTCATTTTGAAAATTTCATGATTTCATGATTTCTTTAGAATTGAAGTGGGAATACGATTATATATATTTTTTCAATTATAAGTCGAGAAGTTGATAACAAAAAACGCAAATGAAAATTATAAACAATCGAACAACAATTTATTTATTTATACAGTTAAATTTAAAAAATATCATCGTAAAGTACGTTTCAAGCCCTTTAAAAATCACCCCTTATTTATCCGTTTCCGTCGAATTGATTCTGCAATAAAATAGTTTGAATGTTTCCATAATCGACGTTTTTTTTAATTTCTTGCAATTTTCAACCGCGCACAACTTCTCGAAAAAAAAATCTCTAATTTTTTTTCAAAAATACGTGTCTCATATTTTCGACGGCAGAATATGTCTGCCAAATTTTGAAAAATTGGAATCATCGAGGTAAATTCACTGTCCGGTTTGACGTGGAATGACTCATACAGGCGTTTAAAAAAAGTTTATTTTTGCAAAAATTTTCCATTTCTTTCTCATTTTTAAAAAATCTTTTTTCTTTTAATATCTTCGATTTTTTAACCAGCACCATTATAATGTTGAAATTGATTGAATTTATTCGGAGATATGAGCCGACAAAATTTGTAGATTAGCATAACCCAAGTGTGTAGTGATCGGGAGAAAAATATAGTGTGTAGGCAGAGGATTATTGTTTTAGTCACAAATTATTTTTAGTATCCAGATAAAAAATGCACTCAATATCATTTAGCAGAGGATACAAAATATTGTGTAATAATATAAATATTTAGAAATAAATTATATTTTTTTATTTTTATAATAAAAAACTATTTAAACATAACAATTAAAAAAAATATGTCAGAAAAACTCCAAAATATTTATAAATGTAAAAAGTGAAAAATATAACTTTAAAAGCTCATAAAAACACAAATTAATAAACAATTTATAAGATAGGCGATATCACGTGTACCTTTCTTAAAATCTTAATTCTTTGATTTGTTTCCAATCTAAATTGAAAGTCCATACATTTCAACCGTTCTAATCTAATACCAAACATAAATGAAAATAAAGTTTCTTCCATTTGAGACTAATTAAGAACAAAAATATCAATTATTTTTCAGTTAATGATTTCAATTTTGGTAGATGATATTACATGACTTCACCTCATAGTATTTACAATAACCTATAATAATTTTTACAAAATGATATCCATATATCATACTACCAAAAATATATAATATTGTGTACAAACTTTATACAAAGCTCTTTAACAATTAATGTGACCCTGATGATATACTAATTAATGTTATTAATCTATAAACTTCAAGTTGAAAATTTTTATGTTAATAATTACTTTTTATTATATCGAAGTTCTTTCCGATAATAATTTATCATCTTCATTGATAGTACAATCCGCTACCTTTTCATTCAATTTTGCAACCTAATTGTAAATAATAAATCGAATAATATAATTATATAAACAACATATCGAATTTTTGTAATCAATTTTAAATAATACACTTTTCAACAAAATTAAAGGATTACTTAAAAACACTAAAAAGGATCAAATGCTAATTTATGTATTTTTGTAAAAAATGGCTATAAAGTGATATTTAAAAAGAATTTTAAAATTTGAAGTCTCAGTTTTTCAGTGACATCCTGCAAAAATTTTATTACAGGCTGCGCTATTTTAAAGTGAACTTTGCAAAATTGAAAAATAAACTTCAACTATATTGGTAAAAATAGAAAAATACACTGAAAAACAAAATCTTTTCTCCAAATATTTTTTATTTATAAAATTTAATATTTTCTCTTCAAAATGTATAACTGATACTTTAATATGCTTTTTCCAACATTACTTTACCTTTAATTTTGTTGAGAAGTATATTGTAATATAAAATAATATGTTATTTAATAAAAATAATGTTATAATATATGTATAACATATACTTCATTTAATAATTAAATTCTCCTTATTAATTTTTAAAACAAAATAAGATGCTATTTAATAAAGTAAAATAAATTTTATTAAAAAATACAAAAATATTAATAAAAAATAATAAAACCTGGACTTGATGGAGTTCTTCGGGCGCAATGTGTTTCCTTGAAGTCTTTAAATATTTTCTTACAAACGGTGCTACGAGCATCGGATCTAGTTTTTCAACATCTTCGGAGGTAATCAGAGTTACAATGAGACTAACACTCATAGTGACTAAGGCACCAGTCATGGTATACCAAAGGTAACTGAGACGATACAATGCCCATGGCTCCCTATTAAAAAATATAATAACTTATTTAACAAAATTAATATAATAAATTATAGTATATAACAAAAAAATAGGAAATGCTCAAAATTGCGCAATTTTTAAACCGCTAAGTTAGTGAAAGATCGCAAACAAAATATTTATAAAATATTTTAAAACTTAAAGTTTGTACTATACGAGGTTTGCTCAAAAAATAATGCTCCATATTTTTTCTCACAAGGGAGGTTTGTGAACCCAAAAATTCAAAATATTCTTTGTGTGCAGGTAAAGTAGTTTATCCGTAACATAAAACTATTTTTTGTTCGTGCCGAATTTCAGTCTGAGGGGATGAAACATTTCTTTGAAAAAAATCAATTTTTTTCTTTTCGGGACGAATATCATTAAAACTATAAAAGATAAAAAAATATTTTTTAAACAAAAGTTAAATAATTTTAACAGAACTTTAAAGTTATAATAAAAAAAAATTTTTTTATTTTTTAAAATACCCCCAACACTCTATATATTTTTTCAAAATTTTAAAGTTCTCTTAATCATTCAACTTTTGTTTAAAAAAATATTTTTCTATCTTTTATAGTTTCCCCTCCTCAGACTGAAATTCGACACAAAAAATAGTTTTATGTTATGGATGAACTACTCTGCACACAAAGTTTCAAAATTTTTTTAATTTTCGGGTTCACAAACCTCCCTTGTCAGTCACTAATAAAAATAGAAAAATAAAATTTTATTACAAATTTGAAGTTTCCAGTATTTATGTGGAAAATTACATAGCTTTTGTTAAATGCACAGCTGTAGTGAATTATTAAAATAATATCTATTTACGACTCATAATACAAATAATGCTGTATCTTTCCTTGGTTGCGAAGAAGAAAATTGTAATGAATACTAACAAAATTACCTTTTCAAAAAAAGGTACAAAATGCGCCAAGTATACGCGCCCAAAAACCGCCTAAAAAAAATCCTTCAAAAAAATGTGATATCAAGAAAGTGCGCCCCAACTATAAAAATGCAGTTACATAAACTAAAACACCTATTTCTTTACTAGTACTCTTTGGCCAGTGTTCATAGTCTGATCTTATATATAAAATTGAGTTTATTTTCAGATACTAATTATTTCATTGATTACGAAGCATTTGAAGATGAACTCAAAACGATCTTAAAGATAAGATCAGACTATGAATACCGCCTAATGATATTATAAATATTTCATAAATAAATATTTTATCGCACGCACGCACGCAACTAGAGAGAGAGAGAGAGAGGGAGAGAGTTAGACAATTAAGATATTTATTCGATATGAAAAATAAATATTTTAACACATAATTATTTGAATGCAAATAAATATTTTAATACAAATAAATTTTTTTTTTCAAAATACTTGGCGCCGCCAAACCGAATAAATATCTTAATTGCTTTAGTATGTTAATAATCAATCATTTTACATATATACTTAATCTAATCCCTAATCTAATATCACATACACACACATTTCTGAGCACGCACGAACACATTAAGAGAGAAAAGGTTAGACAATTAAGATATTTATTCGGTTTGGCGGCGCCAAGTATTTTGAAAAAAAAATTTGTTTGTATTAAAATATTTATTTGTATTCAAATAATTATGTGTTAAAATATTTATTTTTCATATCGAATAAATATCTTAATTGTCTGGATCGGCAAAAGCCGATGATACGCGACCGCGTGGGTCTCTGTCGCTGGTCGAAAGTTCTCGAGACGAATCTCGTTGTAACATGTTTTTGCCTGTATTCAATAGCCGGCGTCATCGATGCTATAGACAAAGAAACGGAAAATTCCAACCGGCTACGCTGTCGTCGTGTCCTCACGCCGCTGCTTATGCGCGATCCGCGTGACCTTTCACGTGCCAATAGAAGGCTGCTGGGACGGATCGGTGGCGGTTGTGGGGGGTCACGGTCGAGAAAAAGTCGGGATCCTTCCTTCCGGGATCCGGGGAATCGATCGAACTCTCCTCTCTCTGTTACGCAACTCAGACGAATACGCAACAATTTGTCAGTTAACAATATACGAAATAAGCATCGATTGTCAATCAACAATGTACGAAGAAAATAAAGGACACATTTTTGATACGAAACTCTTGTGCTGTGAACGTGAGAGCGTCCGCAGTGATTCTACATTCCATTGTCTAACTCTCTCTCTCTCTCTCTCTCTCTCTCTCTCTCTCTCTCTCTCTCTCTCTCTCTCTCTCTCTCTTACTGTGTGCGTGCGTGCGTGCGATAAAATATTTATTTATGAAATATTTATAATATCTTTAGGCGGTATTCATAGTCTGATCTTATCTTTAAGATCGTTTTGAGTTCATCTTCAAATGCTTCGTAATCAATAAAATAATTAGTATCTGAAAATAAATTTAATTTTATATATAAGGTCAGACTATGAACACTAGCCAAAGAATACTAGTGAAGAAATAGGTGTTTTAGTTTATGTAATTATTTTTATTGTTGGGGCGCACTTTCTTGATATCACATTTTTTTGAAGGATTTTTTTTAGGTGTTTTTTGGGCGCGTATACTTGGCGCATTTTTGTACCTTTTTTGAAAAGATAATTTTGTTAGAATTTCACATGTTTTGTAGTAATTATTATCTTTTTTGAGGCGTAATTTTATAAAATTTATTATTATACAATCATCTAAAATATTATTTATTAAACAAATATATACTTGATTCTTTTAATAAAATAAAATTAATATATCTGAAATAAATCTAAAATAAGCACAATTAATATTATATCAGCTTGATTATAAAAAATTTAATAGAATATTTAATGACCTTTGATATGACACTTCCAATTTAATTCATCTCTCTCGTATAATTATAAAATTGACATTTTTTATTATAATCTTCTCTTGGAGAAAAAGGAAACTGTTACTATTAATAAACTTTCGTTATATAACTTAAATCCAAGCTATTCATTGAGCCTATTTAAAATTTTGTCAGTTCAGTCGTTTTTGAGATCCGATAATCGAAGGATCCGTCAATACGACGTCGCGCGTAAAAAAGATTCGTCAGTCTCGGACACAGAGGACATTCGACTCCCTACGCTGCGCATACACTTGGCGCGCGTGATCTTCGCGACCCGGACATCCCGGTTGACGGGAGTCGTCTGGCACGGTTCCTACGCGTACCCCGGTGTCGCCGAACCCATCGGTTCTCGTGGCGCACCTCTGTGTCGTGATCTTCGCGACCCGGACATCCCCGTTGACGGGAGTCGTCTGGCACGGTCCGTACACGTATCCCGGTGCCGCCGAACCCGTCGGTTCTCGTGGCGCACCTCTGTATCGTGATCTTCGCGACCCGGACATCCCGGTTGACGGGAGTCGTCTGGCACGGTCCCTACGCGTGCCCCGGTGCCGTCGAACCCGTCGGTTCTCGTGGCGCACCTCTGTGTCATGATCTTCGCGACCCGGACATCCCGGTTGACGGGAATTGCCTGGCACGGTCCCTACGCGTGCCCCGGTGCCGTCGAACCCGTCGGTTCTCGTGGCGCACCTCTGTGTCATGATCTTCGCGACCCGGACATCCCGGTTGACGGGAATTGCCTGGCACGGTCCCTACGCGTGCCCCGGTGCCGCCAAATCCGTTGGATAACACATTGAGATTATGGGTCGATTCTCGTTATAACTGCACTGAGTTGCATAGTTCAGCAATGCAGTTCAGTCAGTGCAGACGCCGCGTAACAGTGGCGCTCTTGCGGTAAAAAAGCGAACCTGGACATTTCCCCACCACTAGCCGGGGCGGAGGAGACGACGACGACGACGTTTCTTAAATGAAAATTACCCATTTTCAACTTTTTTAAACTTTACATCGCGATATCTCCGCTCGTAGTTCACGTAAAATAAAAATAATAACACTTTCATTATATAATTCAATCCTAAGCTTTCGATTAAGCCTACTTAGAATTCGATCGGTTCTGTCGTTAATGAGATCCGATAATCAAAGGATTTCTCATACGACGTTTCGCGTAAAAGAGGCACGGCCGTGTCTCGGCGCCTCGCTGCGCGTAACTTGGCGCGCGAGACACTACCGTGCCTCTTGATTCACAAGCCTTTTGTATGAGTTTTTTAATGGTCAAAATTGATATGCTGGCTTTAGCACATAAACAAGTCAAAAATATCTAAACATATGTCCAAATGATCTGAATGATTCGGAATTACGAAATATTGAAGTTGCTTTCGTTTGGGCCCAACACAGGCTCCGGATCCAAAATTTAATTAAACTATCAGTTCACTAGCTCAAAACCTTAAAATATAAATTTATTCACAAGCATGTGATTTCTTCGATATTATGACCAAAAATTAGCATTGCGTAATGTGTTTCAAAACAAGAATTTGAGTGTTATTTTGGGTCTGTTGGAGAGGGTTTAGCGGAAATTGACCACAAAAATTTCCTTTTTTCTGTAAAATATGAATCTGCAATAAAAAAATTAACATTTTTATTAAAAAAATCAACCTAGCCTTATTTGTTCTAAAATGAGCCTCGGATCTAAAATATAACTGATCAGATTTTTTAATTCAAGAATTTTTATATTTAACATTTTCCTCCAAAACCTACTCAAATAGAACATGTTAGTCACAAAAACATCAAGATGACACAAAAATGATAAATTTGATGTCGCAATAATAATAATCGGAATCAAAAATCAGTTCAAAACGACTGACTTGTAACATGCTGTTTTATGACTCGTAATATGTGCAATAATTAATATATTATTACAAATTACATAATCAATTATGATTTTCTTCAATTATAATTCTTATTGAATATTTAGGGCATATTCCAGTAATCAAAATAGAACAAAAAGTTATGTAAAAGTCTAAATGACTATACATATACAAGGTGTCCCAGAGTTGTGGAACAAATTTTCGTGAGCAGATAGAACGGACGAAACTGAGTCGAAAAGTCCTGTACCATTTTGCAATTTTCGCAATAGTTAGCGAGATATTAATGATTAAAAATCGTCGTATTAGCCCGGCCCTCCGCTGAATACAAGCGCGCGGCGAAATACGACCGCCCAGCGTCATTGTTTCCAAGATCGAGAGGAGTTGTTTTCTACAAATGGCAAAAAACAGGGGGACAATCGCAGCTCAAAACCGCTACTCCTAGGCATTGCCACGTGTAAACAACTCCTTGGGTGCCTAACAATGACGAGGCTGGGCGGTCGTTTCGCGCTGCGCGCTTATATTCGGCGGAGAGCCGAGCTAATACGACGATTTTTAATCATTAATATCTCGTTAATTATAATTATATATATAATAAAAATAATTATTGCAAAAATTACAAAATGGTCTAAAGAGGACTTTTTGACTCAGTTTCGTCCGCTCTACCTTCACGAAAATTTGTTTCACAATTCTGGGGCACTCTGTATTTTGATATTATTTTAACTTTCATATAATTTTTTGTTCTACTTAGGATTGGATTTTCTGAGATGGTCTTTGACTAATGACAATCAAATGTAAATGAACTAATCATCTGCGATTGGTCAATTCAAATATGCGCTTACACATATGCAACATAGACTTGTGCGATTTTCTTTTTTTCATCTTGTAATAACCGTTACATCTCGTACGTCTTCGTATATTTTATTTTATGTGTGTGGAACGAATCTGCTCGAATCTTTTGCAACTATTCAGAGCATTGATTCTTAACATCCTAATTCATGTTATATATTGTGAACAATCAATATGACTGGCAGACCGGTAAGTTAATTTTTTGCTAATGTGATAGGTTATATACTAAGAATTAGTGTTCTTACATTTTATATTTTACGCCTTATTCAAGCACCTAAATATCGTATTAATATTACTTGTTCGGTGCAATCTTGAAGTTATATGGAACATTAATATGTTTAATTATATCAATATTTTTACAAAGTAAACGACGTAGAGCAAGGCACGCCAGGCGGAAAATAACACATAAAATTAGAGTTGATGAATTAGGCTTTCAAATTCATAGAATTCCAGCTAATATTTACAGTCGCTTGATGACTTTTCCAATTTGAATACAGATAATAGCGATAGTAATACTACAGCCAATAGTAATATTAATCGATATAGTGCAATACACACACACACACACACAAAGCAATAATACTTTTCACAATGTTAATGTAGATAACTCTAGCAGCATTGAAAGTAATGTAAATAATAATGTAATAATGATGACGAAATTGATTCTAACATGAACAATATCATTTATAGCATTAATACTCATAGTCAAAATGAAGCTTTAAGTAGTTGTAATTAAATTTTTGAGAGAAATCCTAGAAACATAAATATACTTCTTCAGGATAATGATCAGAAGGAAATAGATTTGTTAACAAATTTAAAAGAATGGGCAATGAAAGACGTAAGTTTCATTAAAATAGATAATCTTCTGAATATATTCGCAGTTTTGTTTCCCAATTTACCCAAGAGTTATAAAAGTCTTTTACAAACTCCTCGTCTAACAGTTAATATTCCTCTTAGAAATGGAGAGTTCTTTTATAAAAGTATTTAAAAAATGATGCTAGACTTTTAGAACTGAAACAAACTTAAAAAGAAGAATATTTCGTGGACTATCAAGAGATAATAATTGATGTAAACATAGATGGATTGGAGCCATTTAAAAATACAAATTGTTTTTGGACAATACTTAGCAGTTTTGAAGATGATCTTCAACTATTTATAATTGCTGTTTATTTTGAAAAGGGAAAGCCAAATGATACAGAAACATTTTTAGGGCAATATGTCGAAGAAGTTAGAAAGTTAAAAGAAAGCGATTTTTGGCTGTGAGGCGGAACCTGATTCTCCATTGCAGATTGATTCTAGTTACCTTAAATAATGAGAAAACAATGGTCTCCCAGTCGTCAAGCTCGGGAAACCCATAGGACAAACGGGAAACTGTTAAAAATATAGGTTTCACGATTATCACCCGATCGTATAGGACAGCGACTTAAAGAGCTTTCCTCCTCGGGGCTGTGTACTGCTCGAAGTTGTATGATTCACTGTATTGTAGTGTTTTTAGTTTCTTTCGGCGCTGTACAGACCATATGCCTATCGCATGTGATTGGATCCAATATGGGTGAAAAACGCCGAGTGGAGAAATCAATAAAAAATCACGAATGATTCTGCACTTGATCAATTGTGGTGAATGACAGGGATTTTGCAATATTTGAAACTATGAATGAACATTTCAAAACACAAATCCCAAACCTAATAGTCCATTAACTAAATATCCTTATTACCTCATCCGTGTAATAATAACAGTCTTAAGGATTTGATTAAAGTATCTACTAGAGCTTGAGGATAGGATCTCCTTAGACAATCACCCTATTATACGACTATGAATGTGAATATTTAATATTCGAATGAGACTCAAATATAGCCAACCAATTCTACTTCAATATTTCGGGAATTAATAAAAACATTTATGCTGCGGTCCGAAATATGCTCACAGCGTCGTTAGCGCGCTTACGGTAGGTCCGATTTACTCCGCAAGCGTTTTTTAGCGAAATGATGAGCGAAATGATGTCATGAATCCATGCTCACGACATACTCACGATACTCATGATCTGAAGGTGGGTCACCGTGAGCAGCCATAAGCAGCCTTTGGATTATTGGCGAACAATATCAGTGAAAATGGCAGAATCAGCTCAAGAAGTTTATGTTGAAAATAATGGGAAAATTATTAAACTATATTTAACACCAGCAGAAGCTGTAAAAGCAACTGAGAGTAAGAAAAATAAGATAAGCACTGATTTTTTATTTTGCTTAACTTTGCACAGGTTATAATTTTACATTTGTGTGCAAAGTTAATCAAAATAAAAAATCAATGCTTATTATTTCATTTTTGGTTTTCCATTAAAAAACATATAGATGATACATTTGCATTAAATCTGGTGAATGTAGAGCAAAATCATCATCTTCGTTTAAACTTTCGAAAGCATGTCCATTAATTGTAATAACGGTGCTTTACGTTGAATATCCATTATGTTATAAATTTCACTAAAGTTATGACACAGATTATGTTATGTGCTTATGACGATCACAAACGGTCCGAAATAAAAACGTTGTTAGCACGCTCTTAGCATATTAATGATTCGGACCAATCATAATCGCTGTATACAGCTTAAAGCACTAATGATATGGTGAGCGCATTTCGGATCGCAGCCTTACATTTCTCAATGCCAATCCGTAAGGCATTGGAAAAATTGCACTCGGCCAGTCCAAGAGACACGAATCTACACCGCCTACACCGAAAGATTTAATTTGAGCCTAGTTTGAAGTCCCTAGTACGTCAAGTAACAGAAAAAAAAATTTATGTGCGTGAAGTGCGTCAAACTTTGCAAATTTTGGGAAATAAAACACGTTCTTACTTATGAAGAGATGCCTCGAAGGGAGAAAGATAAAGTCAAAATGTCTTAATTGCTTTTTAAAGTAGAGACTTTAAGCTTCAAAATAAAAAAAAATTTTTTATGATATGATCACTTTTGACGGAGTTACGCTTATTTGAAATCATGTGAAATTTTGGCATGGAATTACCTATGCGTTAATTTTGATTGCCAGTGTATATATATATATATATATATATATATATATATATATATATAATGTATATTATTTATTAACTTATATTTATTTTATTTTATACCTTTACAGGAAAGTATTTTATACATGTCACAGTATTGGAGTCATATTGCAACAACGATTAATTATTGCGAAGATATTTATATTCATTATTGTATATGTATAAAAAGTCAGTAGAGAAGCGTCTAATGTATTTAATAACCATTTAGTAACTGACGAGAATTATTAGAAAATAATTCTATAAAATCTATATAAGTATCAAAAGGCATTTAACGCGTAACAAAAGCTGCGGTCAACTACAAATGCTTCATCAAAGTATTTTTCTTCTTTTTCTATCTTTATTGAAAGAAAGAAGAAAAAACCTGCTTCAAAGCGTTTGTAGAGAAACGCCGAACGCGTCGCGTGTCGCTTTCGTGGCTGAATAGGAGGAAAGGAGACGGAACGTGATACGTCATAATACGTCTGCTCGTCTCAAAGAGCCGAAGCAGAGCCGAGCGCGGAGCGCACACGGACACGGCGTGCGATTATAGTGGTATGGTGCTAGCGGCTCGAAACTTGCACCACTGGGTAGGACGACAAATGAATGGCAATTTTGCTACCAAGATTTAGATCATATTGTCAATGAAAATCCAGGAAACGAATCCACTATCCGAATATTTGATGAATGTTCTCCAAACGTGATACCATAATGTTTCACGAACATTCTCCAAACATTAGTTAGGTGCGAATTCCTAACATTTAGATAACAGTTATTTTTAGTTAGATTATAACATTCGACGAACATTCAGCGAATATTAGCATGCTGCCTGGAAACCGCTAATATAGCTATTTAATGTAAACCATCCCGGATCAAGATTAATCCGCTGGAGATTAAAACTCGAAGAATATGCCTTCACAGCACCGGACATTACAGTAAGATTATAGGTAAGTTACAATCTTACACATGTTTAATGAGAATGTTACTAGCATATACCATTAACCTTATGATATACCTTTACATTACAATATTGTTACAAGGTTAATGGAAGTTCATTTTAATATTTTAATAACCTTACGCGCAATCATATCTTACATATGTTAATGACAATGTTACTAACACATACCATTAACCTTACAATATAACTTTACATTATAATGTTGTCGAAAGGTTAATGAAATTTTATTTGAATATTTTAGTAACCTTACGCGCAATCATATTTTAGATCACGCGCGCTTTTTCGCGTATATGTTGAAAAAATATAAAACTATTAATAATGGTTTAATATTAATAATTGAATTTGATACGTACATTTTTATATTTCTAAAATTTATTTAATAAAAAATTAATTAAACTTCAAATTAAATTAAAATATTTAATATATATAAATTAATAAATCTGTGTTATTCATACGTGAAAATTTATCAATATTTTATAATATTGTTAAGCCTTGTGTTCACGATGCTAGAATTCGGTCCGAGATCTCGGTCTGAGAAATTTGTAGCCAATCAACTTGCAGCTTTTACGGAAAAGTGACAATTTTATTGGCTACATGTTTCTCGAATCGAAATCTCGGACCGAATTCTAGCATCGTAGACATAAGGCTTTAGAAATGTACTTACATATACATAATTATTTCACATTTATTTTTAATTAAAAATATTTTCTATATTTTCCTTATAGCTTTGATATCGGTTGCGTTTTGATATTCACTGTAAGCACTAAACCTATAGTTTATGTTACGTATACTATAGATTTTCAGTACTGCCAGTGAATATCGAAATGTAGCCATCGTTCAAAGCTAATATAATTGCGCGCCATAACGAATTAATGTTTCGTCTCTTTCGTTCAGCATTTGTTATTCAGTGAAGAAAGCAGCTTGAGTGAGCGCTAAAAATTTCTGTTGTACAACGGTACGTATTAAGTGAATTTACAGTGAAATATTACTTTCCATTTTGTGCACCTCATCTCCAATTACTCATCTGGACTTGAAAATATAAACTGGGGTAATATAAAATTGAAATAATTATATTTAGTTATAAATTAAGTATTGAAAGAGGTTAGGAGTTATACACATTGAAAGGTTAGGAGTTCAACTTTCTTTTACTGCTTGTAATAACAAAATTCTCATTATGAGTAGAATAAAACGCAGATATAAAATTTATTCTAAAGGTCATCTTAGGCTTAGTTTAAGTTTAAATTAGAAGCAAATGAATATTTTAGTAGGTTATTACAGACACGACAAACCTTGCCTTATAGTAGTTCAATGAACATGAAATGCAATAAAGAAAAAACTGTAGTAAAGACGAGAAACGTAGATAACGTTGCTTACGTATTTTCAAATCAAGACAGTGAAGGTGATGACAATACATCACAACCAAACTCAATTGAATTTGATGTATTGGCTGAGTCTGAAGAAGTAATAAGTATAGAGAATGCAAATAATAATTTCTATTCGAAAATGAGTATTTAAATGAAGACATGGAGTAACGAGTATTTAAGGGGTAACACAACCCTTGAGGTCGTAAAATGAAACGTAAGTTTGGGAATTTTTTGTGGATAAATGAAGAACTTTATTTAAAAAAGCAGTAATCTACTTTATTGTAGACATATTTAAGTATAAAAAAAATATTTTGCGTACACGTTTTCTCCGAGACGGTTTATCCTGGAACTAAAAACCAAAAAATTTCGTTATCTACATTCATTGAAGCAGTGAAGTACGTAGCAGTTTTTAAAAAGGTCCACTTTTTTAAAAATGGCAGCAATTTTTCTAAAAAAATTTTTAAGCGAAAAATAGATTTTTTCTAAAAATTGCCATTTAAAAAAAATGGATCTTTTTAAAAACTGCTACGTACTTCACTACTTCAATGAATGTAGATAACGAAATTTTTTGGTTTTTAGTTCCAGGATAAACCGTCTCGGAGAAAACGTGTATGCAAAATTACGTGTTCGAGAAAAGTCAATTGCGGAAGTGAGCCAGTACGCCATTTAGTAACAACAAAAAATATTTTTTTACACTTAAATATGTCTACAATAAAGTAGATTATTTCTTTTTTAAATAAAGTTCTTCATTTACCCACAAAAAATTCCCAAACATTACGTTTCATTTTAGGACCTCAAGGATGGCGTTACCCCTTAAATGAAGATATGGACGAAAATTTTAGAAAAACTGTAGTTGCTTGGGCAATAAAATATGGAATCACGCATTCTGCATTGACACCACTTTTGGAAATTTTTAATACTTTCATAAATACTGTATTTCCAAAGGATCCCAGAACTTTCTAAAAACTCCTAGAAATACTGATATTATTAAAATAAGTAATGGTCAATATTGTCATTTTGATATTGTAAATATTGTAGAAAAAATGATAATTCAGATTTTTAAAAATGGTATCACAATTACCGTATTAGATTTATTAATAAATATTGATGGCATGTCGATATCTCGATTCTTGAATGCTTGTTTCTGGCTTATCCTTGTATCAGAAAATCTGTATGGCAAGGTATATGTTGCAAGACTGTATTATGGATATACGAAACCGAAAGATTCCAATAAGTTTTTAAAAAGATTTGTATCTGATATAAAACCATTACTAACAGCAGGATATATTGACAATAAAATAACAATCAAAGTAAATTTAAGTGCATTGATTTGTGATGCACCAGCAAAATCATTTGTTCTTTCAGTAAAAAGTCATACAGGTTTCTTTAGCTGTACAAAATGTACCATAAGAGGTGAATGAGATGGACGTGTCTGTTTTCCTGAAGTAAATAAAAATATCCCTTTACGAACAGATTTAGAAATGGCAAATATATATATAATAAATATATGGGAGAATATCAGCAAGGAGTATGTGTGTTACAAGAATTAGATAATTTTGGATTAGTTTCTTGTGTGCCACTTGATTACATGCATGTAGTATGTTTAGGAGTGATGCGAAAATTAATAAGTTTATGGTTGAAACATACATTTCCCAAAAGAATAGCCAAAACGTTTTGCAGGCGAGTGCTATTACAGAGTATTAGATCAACAGTTCCATTAGAATTTCATAGAAGACCTAGAGCTCTAGAAGATTATAAACAATGGAAAGCTACGGAATTCAGAATTTTTCTTTTATATTTAAGGCCTGTTGTTTTAAAAGATATATTAGATAGAGATACGTATAATAATTTTTTAACGCTTCACGTAGCTATTTCAATATTGTTAAATCAAGCTTTTTGTAAAGATGATTATTATTTACAATACGTTGAAAATCTATTAAACCACTTTGTTCAGTCTTTCGTAACACTATATGGTAGAGCGCGTGCATCTCATAATATACATAATTTACTACATCTTGTCGCAAACGTAAGAAAATTTGGAATGTTAGATAACTTTAGTTGCTTCAGGTTTGAAAATTATATGTCAACAATTAAAAAATTATTGAGAAAAGGAGATAAGCCGTTACAACAACTTTCAAGAAGATTTGGCAAAATAGATAGTATAAATAAAATATCTATATAAATAATATAAATAATATAAATAAAAAATCTGAAAAAACAAGAAACTTCAAATTATGCTTAGAAAAGAAACACTTTGATGATCCTATGCATCAAGAATATAATATTAAATATAATATTAAAAAAAATCCAATACAAAATATTGCATGACTCAATATATACGATTCGTTGCGGTGATAAAAGAAATAATTGTTGTATATTAAAAAATAGAGATTTTATAGAAGTGATAAAAGAAATAATTGTTGTATATTAAAAAATAGAGATTATATAGAAGTAGAAAACATTGTTCAGTGTCAAGATGAAACAATATGTATAATTGGGAAAAAGTTGTTAAACGTACAAGATTTATATGATGTACTTATGAAGTCTTTATTTTTACAAATAAATATTGTGAATGAAAATTATGAAAATCAATTTAATGTATGGAATATTAATTATATAGCAGCAAAAGCATGGAAAATTCCATATGGCGAACAGTTTGTCATATGTCCTTTAATACATACATATTAAAAGTAATATATATATACATAATATATAACATAAATAAGAAACTATTTTAAAGAATAATTATAATTATTATTTGCAGTTCTGTGTATTTCTATATTCTGTTTGTGATTTTTTCTTCAAATAAAATTATTATTTTATATTGATTAATAACTTATAATATATAATATGAATAAAATTGCTTTAAGTTACAATTATTATTTATAATTATTCTTATGTATTTCTATATTCTGTTTGTGAATTTTTTTTTAATAAAATCATTGTTTTATATAATTAATAACTTATAATACGTAACGTGGATAAGAGTGTTTTGAAGAATATTGACAGTGAATGATTGTTCACTGTCAGTTCGCCATTACGTGTTTTTGTGACTTGTAAAGTTCTGAGTGAGCGTCATTAATCTCAACTTTTCGCATTGAAATTAAAAGGTAAGCCCATACACCAATATATATTCTTTAATGGTAAGGTTTAAGGTTTATGTTTGTGGCTAAGCCGATTCGTTTAAACGTTAAAATAAAAAATTA
This sequence comes from Tetramorium bicarinatum, assembly GCA_928718305.1. Taxonomy (NCBI): domain Eukaryota; kingdom Metazoa; phylum Arthropoda; class Insecta; order Hymenoptera; family Formicidae; genus Tetramorium; species Tetramorium bicarinatum. The sequence continues at coordinate 20,649,725 of OV788325.1, forward strand.
TCGAGATTTTTAAATAAGAACTGTAGGTGCCTCAAACCGGACCTCTTATTGTTGCCTAAAGTGGACCCTTTTATCACGTTTTAAGTTTGTTTTTCTCGATAGGACTCTTATTCTCTTGGTATTCTGTTTCGGAATCCAGGAGGATCTAAGAGTATGGTAAAGATGAATAGGAAGCAACGGGGTTGGAAGCAACGAAAATTATCAAAGCGATTGAAGTAAAAAGATGGGGATTGGAAAAAAGCTAGTAAAGAGCTTAGTGTCCCTAAAATAACGCTAATGAGGCTGTCAAACGTAAAATACGGTACACCCCAGGAAACAGTTAATATAAAAAGAGGCAGACCTACAGTTTTAGCTAAGGACATGGAAGATGAACTGGTCAACTATTGTCTAGCTATATGGAAGCTTCTTTTTTCGGGCTTACTCGGGCTGACTTGCGGAGAATGGCTGTACAGTTAGCAGAGAGAAATAACATCAATCACCCTTTCAAAAACGAGATGGCTAGGAAAAAATGGGTTAAGCTTTTTCTTAAACGTCACAAATCAAAACTATCCGAGAGAAAGCCCTGTGCAACTTCTTACAGCAGGGCTCTTGGGTTCAGCAAAGAAAACACAAGGAAATTCTACAAACTTTTGGATGAGGTTTATGAGAAACAAAAGTTCACCCCAGATAAAATTTATAATGTGGATGAAAGTGAAATCACCGTAATTCAGTCAAAAGTAACTAAGGTAATAGCCTTTAAGAACAAAAAACAAATAGCAGCCTTGACATCAGGAGAACGTGAGGCTCTTTTAACAATTGTTGCTTGAATGAATGCTAGTGGCTCATATGTAGCCCCTTTAGTAATTTTCCCAAGAAAAAACATGAGTGAACAGCTGAAAAAGGGGGCTCCACCAGGTACTATCTTCGCAGTTCATCCTTCAGGATGAATTCAAACACACTCATTTACTCAGTGGTTTCAACATTTCATCCAACATTCTAATCCTACTGAGGAAAAGCCTGTTCTGCTCATCTTGAATGGCCACTATAGCCATACACAGAATATTGATCTGATCGACTTGACAAAAGAACATCATGTGACCATTCTGTCACTGCCACCTCATTGCTCGCACAAACTTTAGCCCTTGGACAAGACTTTTATAGGTCCATTAAAAGTTTTCTACAGCGAAGAAATAAGGGTGTGGCTAAGACAAAATCAACGTCCTTTTACTGCTTTTGATGTTATGGAATTGTTTAGCAGAGCCTACATCAGATGCCAAACAGCCGAAAGAGTAATAAATGGGTTTAGGGTGACAGGAATCTACCCTTTCAACGATAACTTGTTTGCAGACGTTGAATACATTGAAGAAGCTAACAAAAAACAACCCATTTCTTTCTACGAGTCAGTGAAAAAAAAATCTTTAGGACTAACTGACACTCCGAAGATCCTACCAGAAAACACACAAGAACTTGATGCAAATGATCTTCAAGGGATTGTTGATTTTGATCCTCAACAACCATCGACATCTTCAGCTCCTCAGGGGGTTCCTCCACCTTCATCCATGTTAGAAGATCCTCAGACTTACACAGCTTCGAAGAGAACGAGCCCATTTGACATCACTCCCATTCCAGGTCAAAAAGAAGACCTCAAACAACGAAAAGCCTGCAGTTCTACTGTCATCAAATCTGCGCCCTATAAAGAACAACTGGTGGAAGCTAAACAAGCAAAAGAAACCAAGGAAACCGAGCAGCAAGCTAAGAGCCGTGGTCAAGGACATAAAAATGATCGTAGCAGAGGGCGTGATTCAGTAGTACAGCCTTCAAAAAATAGAAAAGAACTTGTGAAAAAGCGTCTGCAGTTCGACAAGAATGATGATGACGAAAGCAGTATCTCTTCAGGAAAGTCTGTCATGGAAAATCCTCCTGGAGTGTCCCCTTCCAAAGACGATGATGCGCAGTGTATGTTTTGTGACAGACACTTCTCAGAGGATTAGAGAGGAGAACTGTGGGTCCTATGCATCATATGTAATTTATGGGCACATGCAGACTGTGCAGGAGCAGAAAAAGATGTTTACATTTATGATTTTTGCCGCTGATAAGAGATTTGAATTTATTCTAACTTACATAATATATAATACATGGTTAATTAATACTTAAAATGTGTTTTTTTTTTACTTACTACCCATATTTATTTGTTGTTACAGCTATTTTAGCTGATTTTTATAATTTATTCTGAATTAGGCAACTTAGGGTCTGAATTAGGCAACTTTTTTTTCAAAACTCAAATGTGTAAGGTTTTTGTAAAAAAATTATTTAGGTATCAAATTTTTATTTTATTATCACAAAGTAAAACTTAATTAGTTCCTAAGAAGGAAAAGTAAATGTTACATGATATTAAAACATAAATTTTTACTTTTACATATTTAAAAAAAAATGGGGGTCCGAATTTGGGTACTTTCCTCTATGTATGTAATTTTAAGCAACAATTATAACAATATTTTGTAATATTTTTAAATGAGATAAACGTTTGTCCCATAGGTAAATACATTGAAACAAGTTGGTAGAGCGAATTTGTGCAATATAATCCTAAATATCTTAAAAAAGTTACTAAGTGATCATCTTGCAGAAAGCTTCAGTTATTTAGGACAACGAAACAAAAAAAATTTTAGTGCTCTCAAATTGTGCTCAATTCTAAAGAGTAAGTATTATATAGGAAATATTTTATATATATATATACACACACACACGCACGCACGCACGCACGCACGCACGCACGCACGCACGCACGCACGCACGCACGCACGCACGCACGCACGCACGCACGCACGCACGCACGCACGCACGCACGCACGCACGCACGCACGCACGCACGCACACACACACAGAGTATCCCAGAATATTAGGCCCTATCTGCAATTTTTATGTGCAGATAGCGCAGACTAAAAGAATCGAAAAGTCCTCTACCATTTTACAATAATTATTGAGTTATTAAATGTTAAAGTCAGACGAAGGATAGTGCGTCGTGGTTACATCATCGCTCCTTCTCCTTGGCCACACACCGCCAGCCAATACTTGTTTCTGGGCTGTACGTAGCTCGAGCGTTTCTCTCCATACGCTCTCATTCGTCTGATTTTAACATTTAATAACTTAATAATTGTTGCAAATTTCGTGAAATGGTAGAGAACTTCGATTCAGTTTAGTCCTCTATCTGCACACGAAAATTGTACCTAATATTTTGGGACACCCTGTATATATTGATGTAATATTCTACAGAGTAGTTATTTGATTATAAGGAAGTTTTTTATAAATACATTGACTCCATCAAATTCCATATTAATATGATATGAAACTTTATTCCTAAGATGATTTTCAATCTTTTCAAATCTTATATATAACGAAACTGCTCATACATTATACAGAATGTTTGTTAATTAACACCCACTATTTACACAGTATTATTTCGCATTAAAAATTGAGTTGGAAAGTTTTGAACTATTATGCAAAAGTCGAAAAAGATAAGAAAAATCCATCAGACGAATTTCTAAAGAAATACTTTCTAAGTTTCAACATATCTTTATAACTAAGCTCTAAATTTATAATTTTAATAAAAATTGCTTAATAAAAATTAATTGAAAAAATTTGTTATTCATTTTGTCATTATGCTTTATAAAAAATTTTGTTTTTTTTATTAGTTCTATTTTATAAACTACTGATGTCTCGATGTATTTGTTTGATATTTTTGACTCAATTTTTTATGAAAAATAATCCTATCTTAATAATGGACGTTAATTAACAAACTGTGTACAAACATATTGATACATTTTTTGCATAATGCATTAATTATAAATATAACATTTTATATTCAAGATACCGCAAAAAATATTTGTATATTTAAAGTAAAAGTGAAGTAAAGTAATGTGTATTTAAAGTAAAACTAAAAAAAATTTATTTTATGTAATATCGATTAGAATAGATTATTTGAGTAACATCGATTTTTCTCTTTATTTATCTAACAGGAGTGGTGCGAATTCATAAACCGGAAACGAATGATACACAGATTACCGAAGTTACATCGAGTTGGCTAGTGCATGCTAAGTGGCGACAGCAAAGAGCAGAATATGTTCATTGATTGATAATAAGAATTATATGTTACATAAATAAAATTTTTATAAATAATAAAAGAGGTTATACAAAATAAAATGTTAATAAAGAAAAGTTAAAAAATGGAAATTAAATGTTAGGTATGGAATTTAATGCGCAATTACATTAGTTTTTTTTTAATCTGTGTAGGAAAATGTATTAAAAATTTAACGTTGATTTTTTTCAGGACAAAAATGAGAAAACAACAACTAGAAGCTGCAGATGAAGCTGATGATATCAATGAAGAAAATACATAGAATAATAATAACATTACAAGTACAAATATAATACAAAAATGTAATAACATAAAATAAACATAATACAGTGATATATGTACATATATATAACTGATTAAATACTGGCTTTTAATAGTTTAATCAATACTTTGACTTTATTATTACATATATTGAACTGTATAAAGTCAAAGTATTGATTAAACTATTAAAAGCCAGTATTTAATCAGTTTTTCGTTAATATAGTCGTACAGATCAATATAATGGCTGGATTCCATAAAAACATATGCCTACATTTTTCTATAGTTAACATTATGTATACTATAAATGCATGCACGCATCTGTGCTTTATGGAATGCAGATTATATTTCTTTTTGTAACGATATCTTTATTAAAAATAACATTCTCGAAAGATTCCTGACATGGTGTTTTAATATTAATACTACATTGCTTACAAGGTTTCTGTAAGATTAATGGAATGAATTGAGACGAACATTCATATGTGACTGGGAGGTTAATGGCAAATTTATTAATCTCCGTGGAATATTACCATCTTACAATTTAAGATTAATTTAACCTTATTGGAATGTTCATGTACTGTAAGGGTGATTATGAAATAATCCACACATCTGAAAAAACTAACGTAAACGCCGATGCATTAAGTAGAAACGTTACAGCCACCGTGTGCATTTCAGAAAATATTAACAAAGAAAACAAAGAAATTAACGACCCACGAATTTATAGTGAGGACGAAAAACAAAAAATTCTTTATAAATATTACGATGCTCAAACAGGTGGACATCAAGGAATAGAGCGCACGTTAAAGCGAATCACACGTGACCAGGCATAACTAAAGACATGGAAAAATATATTGCTAAATGCAATTATTGTCAAAAAAATAAACTGAAGTTTAAAGTAAGGGCACCGCTCGTACTTACAGACACGCCCGATAAATCTTTTGAAAAATGCGCACTTGATATTGTAGGACCGCTGACGATAACAAATGCAGGGAATAAATGTATATTAACATTCCAAGACTGCCTAACAAAATTCAATAAAGTGATACCGGTACCGAATCAAGAAGCCGCAACGATTACCAAAGAATTTGTCATAAAAATAATATTTGAGCATGGAATTCCGGAAATGGTATTGACCGATCAAGGAAAAAATTTTGTAAGCGAAATGTTCAAAGACATGTGTAAGCTATTAAAAATCGAAAAGATACAGAATTCGAATTTTTAGTAATTTTTCCTAATTTATTCGAAACCCATGCGTGCTGGGGTTAAACTGACGACGGATTCGAATTCAGCGCGTCAAAATACATGAAGATAGCGTAGTGAAGTATTCTGTTCAGACAATTTTTGTTTTTTTGTGTGCTGTGTAATCAGAGTTATGAAATAACGTCCCCAGTTTTGATTGGTGTCACCATTTTTCGGCTACTGCTACACCAGTGCAATAAGTTAGAACAAGAGAAAGCAAGCTTGTTGTATATTCGTTTCATTCTAACTTTCATCTTTGTTAGCTGAAAAATGATGTTTCCGATCTAACCTTCACGACTATTTCGTGACTCTGATTAGAGTGTCTCTAATTCCTCCGTTCCCCTTGCCTCGCGAAAGGAGCCTAGGAACGAATTATTGTCGGGCAATGTACATGTTCGGTAGACCGACCCAGTGGGGCAGAATCCCAAAAAGTTGGCCAAAAATCAAAATCTTTATAAATCGATCTGAAATTTGTTACTTGAGGGTTTTTGGGGTCGCTGATTACGAATTTGGGGTCAACATTACAAAATTATAAAATTCAATATGGCGGATTCAATATGGCGATATCAGAAGTAAAAAAAGTTTTCAATGTGAAGAATAATTATTAGTTTTTGATAAAATTTAGTGAATAGAGGTTTTCAGAGTCGTTGATTAAGAATTTAATGTAAAGATTATGAAATACAGAATGGCGGATGTAATATGACGAATATTTTCTTTTTTACAAAAACTTGCATAAAAACTCATTAGGCACTTAAAGGCAGCTGAATTTTGTTTTATTTTATAGCTAATAGTTTCACCTTTTGTGTCCAATATGTTAGGTGACAGAATTTTGCAGAATTATTAAACTTTTTTCTTCAAAACTAAATTTGTTTTTAATTTTATAACGTAAAATTAACGCAAGTTTATTACCTTGTTACTATTTTCTATAAAAATATTGAGTATTCTAACATACACGATTGTATTCTACTTACTTTCACGAGTTGATTCCATTCTGTTAAATATAAATCGGTGAACTCTATGAAATTTTATGACTTTTCAAACATGAGCTTGCTTTTTATCCTGCGTGCATGCCAGATGTTGATCGAGCGAAGGTCGCTTTTGCATTAATTTTCAAAAGCAGGTATAAGGGATCTGACCCAAATACTAACGGATTTTGACACTAGGGATATTATTTTAGCCAACCCAATAGTACCAATTCCCCAACTAGAAACTTTATTTTTCTATTTTTGGCCAGCTTTTTGGGATTCTGCCCCACTGTGCGACGGTCTATTATGCTGGACGTTAATTCACGCAACGGAAGCTCGTACGGAGTTGTCGAGCACCGGAATGGGTTCGGACCTTTAAACTGCCGCACGTATGTCGCGGCGTGGCATGCGTCCGGCGCGTAATTGGCTCATGGAATGCACAATAAGATGGAGCTCCGAGCGAGTCTCATACCCGTTTTTTGTGCCGTTTTTTCGTGCCGCAGATTTGTACTATCTCATAACTCGGCTTTTCTTGAAAGGGAAGCCTCTGTACCCCTCTCGCGTCTTTCCGCGATATTGGATTTACGGAGCTTACGGTCGTATTGTCGATGCCTTTGATGAAAACTCGTGTCGCATGTACCGGTGGCTTGTTGCGTAATACCCCCTTTGTGAGAGGATATGGATCCGTGCCCGAGAATCATCGAAGGAGGCGGGGAACTCCCTCACCTCCTTATCTCGTACGGTCCGCAAGGGTTTGGTATCAATGACGTCGGCCGGAAAGAGACACCCGACAGAGGCAGAGAACTCTCGCACCTTTGGACGAAATCGACATACTTCGGGATGTGAGCAAGAGACGGCCAGGAATTGCCACGGTGAGGGCGGAGCACTCTCGCACCTCCAGACGTCTCGCTTTCGCTCAGGCGGTTTGGTTTAACGGATCGGCGGTAACAACGGCGGCAGAGAACACTCTTGCCTGGCTCTTACCAGCAATTAGGCTTCGGACGTTTTCTTAGCGGCTGGGATCGTTGAGACAATGTCTCCTGACTAGCGCACTACAAGAAAAAGCGTCTTTTCTCCTCGGTCTCGGCCTTTTATACCAGCTCGTGCTAATTATCGAGCGCGGTGGGACAATTAGCCGGTGACGCAGGCGCGCGATGATTTCAGCTCGATACGGTGGGGGCCGGCGGTCCCTAGCGTTGCGCTGCGTTTGGCCACCCCCGGCGCGCAGCCGGAAAGACCCGAACCTTAGCTCGTGGCGCGGAGTCTCCGATTTCTCAAAAACGAGATTTGGATTAAAAAGGGACGCGTTGCGCCTTTTTTGTCCGACGGATCGTTTATCGGACGACTCCCGGCGATTGACAGCCGGGAAAACGATGCATATCGAGATGCATCGTTACACCTTTTATTCTTGACCTATTTCATGCAATAGACTTACTTCGTATTAATCATATTGATTTTCTCTCACCATGTGAGAAATGCCAATTGTCCGCGGCATATTTCATGCGAAGATGAACATTTGGAAGGATTTGACAACTCGACGCGTATCGCATTTTTGTATTTTAAAGATATTATTACCACGTTATTCGATCTTGCAAACAGTATACAAATAAAATCACTAATAATTTCAAGTATTATTATCACAAGTATTTATTATTGAAATAAATAATGTTGTGGAAGGGCCCTTTCATATACGATGTCCCTGAGCGAAACTTTGACAAACTAATTGGCCAACTTTGAACTTCTCCCATTCAAAACCTATTATATAATAGTCTCGACATTTTGGCATTAGAATTTTCGTCTCAAAATGATCTCAGGAATCTACCATTAACGGTTTATACGGTAGGTCTGGACATCCTGTATAATGTACACAGCTTGTGTCATTTGCCAGAGGAATGTCGTTTGTAAGATATTGATTCTTTTAGTTAAATAGGAGAATTTAAATAGGATTTAAATAGGATAGAATTTAAATTTTTTTCATGATAATAAAGGATTATTCAACTTATAAACCTCTTCAATAATTGATTAGAAGAAATTTTGAGACCAAAGCTCGTTTAACATAAAAAAAAATTTGAGTCAACTGATGAAGCAATGAAGTTAAAAAATCTGTGCAAAAATATAAGAAATAATGTGCAAGGAAATACATATTCTTCTATTGAAATTGGTGAAATTCCTTTAAACATTAGCCTAGCTGATCGATATTTTCTTACTAAATCTAGTACTATATAGTGGTATTAAAAAGTGTCATTTGTACATTTGAAGGCAGGATAATATTAAACGGTCAGAAATTTTGCACTATGAATGACTATTACACATGTCCATGTAATTCTTCACAGTTAGACATCTGGAAGGTGAGCTCACTAGATCCTAAAATTTATGCTTGGAATATTTCACAGTTTACTGCAAAATGTGTTTTATTACCTTTGCAAGATGAAAAATTTCTTGCAGTTCTTCTTATACATAATTATAAATAACTTTAAATATAATCCCAGACAGCACAGTAATATTTTAATCGATAATATTTTAAAAATGTATTAAAAATGTACATATTGGATGTTTCGTATATATTTAAAACATCCAGATTAAAGCTTCAAACATTTTTAGGATATTTTAAAGATATCCAGTGTTACTTTCCTCGATGTCTCAAAAATGTCTATTTGAAGGACAAAACAGACCAAAATTGTATCTGTTTCAAACATTAAAAGAATTTTTTAAGAAGATATAGACATTTATTCACCAAGAAAGCACATCGATGTGCGCATATCGACGTACAACGTGCTGTCTCGTTGCCTAAATAGCTCACAGAATTCAAAAAGAATGCTTTTTAAACGCATATCGCATATTCTGAGAACATTCGATACACGTTGCTCCAATTCTAAACTCATTAATTTCGTACTTCTATTAATTTAAAAATATACATTAAGTTTATTTATATATTTTCCGAAATGGATTTTACTTACGCTAAAGCGTATAGTCCTTGCGACTCCTAGCGGCGTGAGCGGAACTTTCTTTAGAATAACTTTAATTTAGTTCCATAAGAAGTCAAAATCCACACAGAACATGATTTGTATTAGATATCTACTAGATATTTTTTATGAATATTAGGGATATCCACGAATATCTAAGAAACAACCATTACACATACTTTAAATATTCAAATGTCCGCCATACGAAGTCTCATAGATATTCATAGAATATGTAGACCAATATCCATTGAATATCTAATCAATACTCTGTGATATTCATATAGATATCAACTGCATATATTGTGGATACTGTTCAATATTCTATATATGTTTATTACACATCTATGCAAATTTTCATAAATATTTATAGGATAGACTCAATATCCATTAAACATCTATGTACATCAATATTCTATGGATATTCATCAGATATGCTATGCCACGAACAGCACATGAAGATACTGAAAATATTTCTATGGATTGAGAACATTTATTTTCACATAAATTAGATGCTTCGTTATGATTATATTTAATATAATACACGCACGAACAAGCATCGTACTTTGATTAAAGAATAAACGTTTAGCTCATAAATATACGAAACCAAACGAATTTTACTTACGCGAAAACGAATAATTCTTGCAACTCCTAATGGCGTGAACGGAACTTATGCGAGTTTGTGGATATATACAGGGTTTTCGAAAAGTCTGGAAACGATCAAATATCTTAGAAACAGTGCATTTTAAAGAAAAATGTTTTAGACAAAAGTTATAATGCTTAAAAAGATGCACTTGATGGCAGTATGAACTTGACCATAGGTGGCGCTGTCAAGGACATATGAAGGTCAACTTAATTTTTTTTAATGGAATCCCTATTTTTTATTGCATATTCTTGTAGTTTATTTCGAGAGCTTTCCAAAACACTATAATTATGTTAAGTATATTTTCTTTAAGTACTTTTTGAGATATTTTAAATTCTGTCATGACACTTTTTAATATAAAATATCTGTTAAGACAGAGACCGAAATCGTGCACGATTCTTACCTCCATCAGGAGAATTTAAATACGATCGGCCTGCCGCACAAGCATACATATATACACGGACGCAGCGACATGGATCGTCTGTAGTAACCGCGCCAATAATAATGCGACTCGAATACAATAGCGAGCGCTTCGAGAATCGGACGCGCTCGGCGTCACTCACTTTCGTTGCAGAGTTCGTACGAGCAACATCTCGCCTTTAGCGTGTCGTAAATTGTATAAGACGTTATACTTTGTTATACGATATTATATATATATATATATATATATATATATATATATATATATATATATATATATATATATAACGGTATCGACTCAGGGCTTGTCCCCTAGGCGTCGTCGAATACCGACCAATATACGTTCATAATTATTCAGTGAAAATAAAGAAATCAAATACACGGAATCACAGTGTCGCTATTAATTTATCCGCATTGTCTACATAACATTTAGTGCCTCCTGTGAGGTCGCACGACCTCACAACAGAAGCAATTAATAATACCAAGAAGGAAGGAAGGAAGGAAGCCTGCCTATATTCAGCACGGTTACAGGATAGTTACGGTAAGTCATTCGGTCCCTTCATCCATAAAATCCTGATAATTCTAACGGTCCAACAAAATGACAGACAGAATCAAGTTGTTAGTGCAAAAACGCATTTCATTAAAGGCTCAAATTACTAGTTTATCGAACTTAATGAACAAAGGCAAGGTGGACGAGACCACACTCAAATTGCGTTGCGCGCGTTTAACCGAGCTGTACCATGCGTTTGAGGAATATAATGACGAGTTAGCACTATTAGATTCCGACGTGACGCATCAGGCGGAATTCGAGAATATTCAAGAGCGATTCTATTCTATAGCGGCAAAAATAAAAGACATGATAACACCCGCGCGATCTAGCGACGCCCATAGCATGACAAGCGAGGAAACTCGAGCCGGTAGCACGGAAGCCGCATCCATTGTCAAAAAACGCAGAATTAAATTGCCGGAAACGCCCCTGCCGACATTTGACGGCAAGTTTGAAAATTGGTTATCATTTAAGAATACGTTCAACAACGTGATAGGATCTCAAGCGGACTTAACCGATGTTGATAAGTTACACTATTTGAAAGCGGCATTGACGGGAGAGGCAGCTAATAAAATAAAAATCTTTGCGGTGGACAGTATAAATTATACTAAGGCGTGGGAGTTGCTTGAACGATCATACGAAGTTAAATGTATTTTGATATCCCGGCATCTCGCGTTGATATTAAATTTGCCCGCGTTGGAAAAAGAAACGACAAGTGGGCTATCGAAACTTGCAGATGACGCGCAACAGCATGTCGCGTCCTTGGAATCATTGGGAATGTCCGTGGGGTCGGAAATGATTGTTCACGTTTTGGAGAGCAAACTTCCGAAAAACACGATAGAAAAATGGGAGACGACGCTTGAACGTGACAAATTCCCGAAGTTAGAGCAAATGTATGAATTTCTGTATAAGACAGCAGTCTGTGCATCCAAGCGTGAAAGATCAAAGGCATCGGAATCCGAAAAGGGTGCGGGGGAACCCCCCGCGAAAAGAAAGCAGGTCTCGAATCGAGCGTTTGTAGTAACCACATCAAATAATTGCATAGCTTGTAAAACAAAAAGACATCCCCTCTACTTATGTGATACTTTCAAAAAGCTGGCCGTGCCTAAGCGTATCGAATTAATGAAGACGGCGAAGCTTTGCTATAATTGCTTGCGCTCACATAAAGAACGATCATGTAAATTCTCTAATTGTACGGTGTGTCAGAAACGGCACAACACGCTATTACATTTGGAGGGATACGCGGCCGCGAATAAGTCTAACACAACTAAACCGGAAAGTACTCAGTCCACATGACTAACGATAGCGCCGAGCAAGTCGACAATAAGTTTAATATCGATATCGCAAAGAGCAACACCGCAGTTATTAACAAGCGCGCTCGTTTATATACGCAACAATAAGTATAATTCTGTCAAATGCCGGGCATTATTGGACACTTGTGCGACGGCTAATTTTATTTCCGAAGACATGGTAAAACGTTTAAATATTTCGGTGGGAAATTATTCGATGCCGGTAGGCGCGATTAACGCGATAAGCACATATTCGAGAGGTATAGTAGATATTACCTTACAGTCGATTTACGATACTTTTTGTAAGAAACTGACTTGCTTAATAATACCGACTATCGCAGATTCGTCGGAAGTTTTTCCTCGTGACTCTATCAAAATACCGTCAAATGTTAGGCTAGCCGATCCAGATTTTCACTTACCACGATCTATTGATTTACTAATAGGGTCAGGAGCAACATTGTCATTATTTTCGATAGGATAGACAGATTAACCTGTCTAGTGAAAGAGGCAATTCATATTTACAGAAGACGCGTTTAGGTTGGATAATTGCTGGGGGTATGACAACTCAAGCTAATTCGACTAAATACGAAACGTGCTAATTGACGAATTTAGAATCACAATTTGACAAGTTCTGGGCAAACGAGGAGGTCGCGATAAATACTAGATTCGGATCGGGAGAACGAATGTGAAACGCATTTCATAAATACAATGACTCGGAATAATGATGGTCATTACGTGGTTCGTTTGCCATTTAACAGAACAAACAGAAATCTAGGTGAATCGAGAAACTTAGCGCTCAAGCGTCTGATGGCGTTAGAACGAAAATTTAATTTAGACGCAACTCTTAAGGACGAGTATAATAAAGTAATAAAAGAATATTTAGAGCTGAACTATATATCAGTGGTCAGAGATCCTTACAATGACGGATATTACATGCCGCACCATGCGGTAATTAAAATTCGAGCGACACAACTAAGTTACGAGTAGTGTTTGACGCGTCCGCAAAGACAAATAACGGAATGTCTTTAAATGACACATTAATGATAGGACCTACCATTCAAGATAAATTATTAGCACATCTGATCAAATTTCGTACTTACAAATATGTTGTGACTGCGGATATAAAAAAGATGTACCTTCAGATATTGTTGCATGAGGACGATAGGCGCTATCAACGATTTCTTTGGCGGAGGGATCGCGAGATAGAAACCTATCAGTTTAATACACTCACATTCAGAGTCGCGTCATCGCCGTTTCTCGCAGCACGCGTTTTACAGCAATTGACCGAGGATGACCGCGATTATCCTAAAGCGGCTAGAGTTCTGAAGAATCATTTGTATATGGACGATTTATTGTCCTGTGCGGAGAGCATTGACGAAACACGAGAAGTTAGAAATCAACTAATAGTTTTGTTAGCCCGAGGCGGTTTCACTATTAGACAATCGGCTTCGAACGAGGGGAGCATAATTAGCGATCTTCCATCCAGCGGAATTCGGGCAAATTTTGCATTCGATAGAAATAGTTCATTGAAAACTTGGATTAACATGGTGTGCACGAAGTGATGAGATCTGAAGAATAGTGTACTATGAAGCACTATTAAAAGAGGTAGCGAAAAGATTAACGAAACGGGATATATTGTCAGAAATAGCAAAGATTTATGACCCGTTAGGATTGTTAGGACCGGTGGTATTATATGCAAAAAAATTGATGCAAGACTTATGGCAACATCCATTAGACTAGGACGAATCCATTCCGCAGGACTTACATACAGCATGGTTAGAGTTTGTGCGGCAGTTCGAATCGATAAGTAAAATTTCGTTTGATCGTAGAGTATTAGCAGACGAGTATAGGGACGTTCAAATACACGGATTTTGCGACGCCAGTAAAAGCGGCTATGGTGCCTGTTTATACATAAGATCAGTAGGAAAGGACAAAGAAAATGCAACCATTAAATTATTATGTGCTAAGTCACGAGTGAAGCCATTAAAAAATGTTACAATTCCACGGCTCGAACTTTGCGGTGCGTTGCTATTTGCACGATTATACGAGGTGATGAATATATTGAGAATTATGCCCAGTGAAATCATGTTATGGTGCGATTCAATGATCGTTTTGCACTGGTTAAAAACACCATCCCATCTACTCAATACTTTTGTAGCGAATCGCGTCAGCGAAACTCGAGAGCTTACTAATACATGTAAATGGCGGCATGTTAGGCCCGAAAATAATCCCGCAGACGCACTGTCCAGGGGTCAATTACCTCGCGCATTTGCACAGAATAGAATTTGGCACACTGGACCCGCGTGGTTGACCAATAGTGAAAAAGAATGGCCCAATGAATCCGTACAATTAAACGAAATACCTGAAGTCAGAAAAAACGTTTGCTTAGCAACGGTACATAAGAATCTCGAAATATTCAAAAAGTTTTCCTCTTATTCCAAGTTATTGAGAATTGTCGCGTATTGTCGTCGTTTTAGACCAATTAACACTTATTCCGGGCTATTATGCGTAGAGGAAATTGATGAGGCCAAAATTCGAGTAATAAAGATCACTCAAGACGCTCATTTTTGTGACGAAATCAAAATACTTAAGAGCGAATTTCCTGTAATCAAGAGCAGAATTGCCAGTTTAAGTCCGCGTCTCAATGAAAATGGTTTTATAAGAGTAGGTAGGCGTCTCCAGCAAGCGGATTTGTAGTTCTCAGTTAAATACCCAATTTTGTTTCCGAGTAGGCATAGATTGACAGATTCTATTATTCGTGAGACTCACGAGAGGTACCATCATGCCGGTATCCAAACCACGCTTTATATACTTAGACAGAAATTCTGGCTGTTAGACGGTAGGAATCAAGTACGGAAGGTAATCCGAAAATGTACGGAAGGTAATCCGAAAATGTAGTAACGTTGTTTTCGATTCGACGCCAAGGCTATCGAATACAGGATGGGAAATCTTCCCTCAGCACGTGTATGCAAAGCCGTTCGCCAGTTTAGGTATAGACTTTTGCGGCCCATTTCACATTAAAGAAAAGAAGTATCGTAATCGGGCGCGCATTAAAGTATACGTATGCGTATTTATCTGCATGACAATTAAAGCAGCCCACCTCGAAGTGGTTAGTGATTTAACGTCTGACAGCTTTCTTGCAGCGTTACGAAGGTTTGTGGCTAGGAGTACCCAGTCACATTTATTCCGATAATGGGACAAACTTTATAGGCGCGAACAACCAATTAAAAGAGATGTACGCTTTACTCAACTCCGAGGAGTATAAGGAACTCGTAAATAGATTTGCAAACGATCATAGGATTGCTTGGCACTTTATATCGCCAGTGGCACCACACTTCGGAGGTCTGTGAGAGTCCACCGTAAAAATGTTCAAGCATCATTTCAAGCGCGTAATTGGAGATTTATTGTTTACCTTCGAGGAGTTAAATACATTTACGATTGAAATAGAAGGCATTTTAAATTCCCGACCTATAACCCCTCTTTCCTCTGATCCGAACGATTTATCAGTACTGACTCCGGCACACTATCTCATTGGCAAATCGCTAACAACTCTCCCAGAGAGGAACTTATTACCTGTTCCAGCAAATCGGCTTTCAGTTTGGCAACATGTCACCAAGGTACGCCAAGATTTTTGGTCAAGATGGAACTTGGAATACTTGAATGAGCTCCAAAGACGCAATAAATGGGTCAAAGATGGACCGAACGTTGGCGTTGGATCCGTAGTTCTGATAAAAGACAAGAACTTGCCATATACTCAGCGGTCAATAGGCAGAGTGACAAAGATACATCCTGGAGAAGACCAGATAGTCAGAGCAGCTACTGTCCAAACTGTTGCAGGGGCACAAGAGAGCAACGAACCGTTTGTGCCCGTTACCGTTAGATAGATGACGTAATATAGCCAGTTTTATTTTGTTTTTTCTTCTTGGTTTCTTTTGTTTATGTGTCTTTCTTCATTTTCATTTATAACAGCAACTGTATATGCGAAATTAGAAAAATACTGTTATCACAACAAAGCGCGTTAGAAAGATAAAACATGTAAGATATGTTATAAAGTATGTGAATAATGCGGCGCGATTATGGTATCACATAACTCAGTGGAGTATGCGATTCATATACAAGTAATGCGATCACCTACTCGATCTCCTATGCGTATACATCCATCCCAAAAGAGTTGTTCGATCCCTCTCAACGGGGGAAGGATGTTAAGACAGAGACCGAAATCGTGCATGATTCTTACCTCCATCAGGAGAATTTAAATACGAGCGGCCTGACGCACAGGCATACATATATACACGGACGCAGCGACATGGATCGTCTGTAGTAACCGCGCCAATAATAATGCGACTCGAATACAATAGCGAGCGCTTCGAGAATTGGACGTGCTCGGCGTCACTCACTTTCGTTGCAGAGTTCGTATGAGCAACATCTCGCCTTTAGCGTGTCGTAAATTGTATAAGACGTTAAACTTTGTTATACGATATTATATATAACGGTATCGTTATATATAATATCATATAACAAAGTATAACGTCTTATACTGTTATATATATAACGGTATCAACTTAGGGCTTGTCCCCTAGGCGTCGCGACGCGTCGTCGAATACCAGCCAATATACGTTCATAATTATTTAGTGAAAATAAAGGAATCATATACACGGAATCACAGTGTCGGTATTAATTTATCCGCTTTGTGTACATAACAATATCTCATAAAATATGAACTTTTTGAAGATTTTACCTTAATATTTTTAGGTGTAAAATAATAAAAGGAATTTGTTAATATAAAAAACACAAAGAATTAAGTATAAAAATTATATTGGATTTTTTAATTGCATTGGTAGATTTTGCAAAATTCCAAATCTAAAAATTAATACTATTGAACAATTCCTTTTATTATTTTACATCCAAAAGTACATATTAAAATCATCGAAAAGTGAATACTTTATGAGATATTTCATATTTTATATTAAAAATCGTCATAACAAAATTTAAAATATCTTGAAAAATGCTCAACGAAAATATACTTAATTATAGTGTTTTGGAAAGCTCTCGAGATAAGCTACAAAAATATGCAATAAAAATAGGAGTTCCATTTAAAAAAATTAAGTTAACCTTTATATGACCTTGACAATGCCACCTATGGTCAAGTTCATATTAGTCCATCATATGCATCTTTTTAAACATTATAACTTTTATCCAAAACATTTTTTTCTAAAATGCACCGTTTCTGAGATATTTGACCGTTTCCAGACTTTTCAAGAATCTTGTATAAGAAAACAGAATATTAGAAGGGATAACATATAAATATCTACTGAACATCCTTGGTAGATACTTGATGAATATTGATAAATCGATAATATGTGAATATCCACTAGATATCTTTGATAGCTATTTAGTATACATAAATATGTGTGTAATACGTAAATATCTAATAGATATCTTTAGTAGATATTTGAAATATGCATATAAATATGTGGATAATATATGAATATTTAATAGATATGTTTTGTAGATACTTGATAGGCATGAATATGTAGATAATATGTAAATATCCAGTAGATATCCTTACTAGTTATTCAGGAAATATACATATTTTATACACGTATTAAATATCTATAAGTTATCCAAAGTAGATATGGACATCAAATAGATATGTAAATATCTACTAGATATTTAATGAATATATGTTCTGCGTGGGAAGATCTACTTTTATGGAATCCTTTTTGAACTACCGGAAAGAAATTCTTTTGAATTATATATTGAACTATAATTTTCATATAGATTAGGATAATTCAAAGAATTTAAAAAAGTGAATTCGTTGTGAATTTAAAACGTTCAATTGTGCTATTTGGGTGAATACCCTTACCATTGATATTCGTAGCTGTACTCCGTACTTCGATTTAGCAACTGAAATTTATTTCACATGCAGTATGCTGTTTTGTACTGTTGTATACTGTTCTTAGTTTCATTATAAAATATTAGAAATAAAGACGGTATTTCTTCTGTATGCGCTGCATAAGAAATGTATACATGCTTAAAGATTTTAATTTTTATATTATTAATATAATATAATAAATAAAACGACGTATTTTTTGCAAATTTAAAAAACTTTCAATTAGTAGACGTCCTTTCGTCTCAAAGATGTCTTCGGGATGTTTTCTGGACATATTTTGGATATGTGTTGTCTGGACATAGTTTGGACATGATTTTTCTATTTTTATTTATTCATTTATGTTGCACTTTGATTAGAGTATCCTTATAACATACCAAAGAAAATTGATAACTGTTTTATATCAATTCTCATACAAAAATTCTTTCTATAAATATATAAAATGAACATTTTTTTAAGACGTCTAAATAAAAACATATTTTGGACGTCCAATAATGTAAATTCTTAAAACGTTAGTATTATGTCCATGGACCTTTGGACTAAATAAAAACCAAAACTGGACGTCCACTGGATGTTCTGAATTGTCTAGGATAATATTATAAATGTTGTAATAAAATATATACTAATATTAACCCCTTGACTAAGGAGTATATGTATACACGTGCTGAAGAAAAATTCAATAACAATTGAATAAATTAATGGATTTTCACCAAATTGGTACTAGGGGATTTTAGGGATCGCGGAATATGAATTTAAGGTTAAAATTAAAAAATTCAAAACAATGCATTCAATATGGCGAAACAAAAATGCTGAAGAATTAAAAATAACTTCTAGATTTTCATAAAACTTTTTCGATCTCTAAATATGAATTTTAGGACACGTAAAAATTTTGTTATTGTGCCTTTATATCGTTTTATACAAACCCACACACACCCATGCCCGTACTACCCTGCTGCGTATGTGCAAACGTCTCAAATGTCTATAGCTCGGAAAATATAATTTTTCAGGGCTTGTGCCCAGGAATATCTTTATCTACGTATCAAGAATTAACATTTGGCAAAGTTTCAGCCAAGAAACCGAGACCGAGATCGGATTTCCATATACTTTCTGCGGGATTCCTGTTGGCCGCCATATTGAATCCACCATTTTGAATTTTCTAATTTCGACTTCAAATTTTTGTTCAGTGATATCAACAATTATACACAAAGTTTCATGACAAATTATCCATTAAAACGCCCTGCTCATTTTTGGCCAACTTTGGTGAATTTGCTCTCTATAGTGAAGGGGTTAATAAAATAAATTATAATATAAACAGTAATATAATATTGTTGCGCCCGCGCTCAGAGCAATCCTGTATATCGAGCTAAATTGCGCCGCTGATTCTGGAAGAGGCGAGTCGCGTTCTCCTGGCGACCAGAGTTGTTGATTCTGGTCGCGCGGCAGATTTCGTCCGGAGCCGTCGTTGACGCAAGACGTTTTTCTAGCGAGCTGTTATATTTGTATATCAAGAAACCGTTCCTGTTTCTTTGAAAGTCCGCGTTATTTATTTCCGCAAGACCGCGAGTGCCCACGAGCACGTTTGAACGTCGGAGCGTATCTCCTCCGAGGGCGCAACATTTTGGAGGCTCATCGGGGATCGATCGGATTGAACGGGTTGAGCGGATCACATCGCGGATCTTGCACATCGCGCGTAACGTGCGGATCGTACGGAGTGCGGATAGTGCGAGACAAGTGAAGTGCGACAGTGGAAAGAAGATTCACCTCGCTAGGGCAACAGCGACACGCGTCGCAAGGAAGCGCCCGCGAGCGGAGACTCCCCTACAAACGCTGCAGCAGACCAGGCAAACATTCCATCGACTTCGGGGACTGGAATCCTGCAAGCTCTGTTAGGAGATCCGGGGACTGCGCGAGGAACACCGAGCGCAGCGTGAGGAGCAGCTGCAAAGAGAGGCAGCTCTGACCGTGGCTTTGCGGCAGCAGGAAGAGGAGCTGCAACGCCTGCGGACGAGTGCCGCTAACCAGCTAAATCTTTCCAATAATATTCCGCTACCCGAGACGAATTCCGTAGCCACGAGTGCCTCGTATAGTATTCCGCTGCGAGGAACGATTCTGCAGCCGGGAGTGCTTTTTTTAATATTCCGCCGCGAGAAACTGGCACAGTAATTGCGAGTGTAGGAGAAGGACATGCGCGCGCCACGTTAGGTTTCAAATTAAAGCCAGACACTTTCGATGGGACCGTGCCGTTACGGAAGTTTTTCTCCCAATTTGAATTGATCGCGCGTGCAAATAATTGGAGTGACGCCACAAAAACCATTGCATTAGCCTCAAATTTGAGAGGAAAAGCCCGTTCGGTACTTGAGACTGTCGAGAATCTCGAAATCTGGAATTCTCCGAATTAAAATCGAAATTAGAGTTACGTTTCGGAAAGGGGCTACTGTCCCACAACTCCTATTTGCAATTCGTGAATAGGAAACAGAAATTCGGGGAGGATCTCGCCGCACTCGGCTCTGATTTAGAGAGACTCTCGAGACTGGCGTACCCCGAATGCCCTTATGCAGTGCGCGACAAAATATCGTGTGCGCAATTCATTTCCGCGCTCACGGATTTCTTTACTAAAAGAACCTTACAACTGGAGGGAATAACCTCTTTAAAGACTGCCGTCGAGAGGGCTAAAGCAATTAGAAGCATTCAGGGGAGTAGCTTCGAGAAGAATTTTTCGAAGCGCTCAGCAGCGGGAGGCGAGAATCCCCCGCAGAAGGGAGAACGTAAAGAAGCATTCGGAAAAGAAAAAGGAGCCGAGGGCCGAAAATTTCTTAAAAACAATTGCAAAGAATGCTAGATTTGCGGCAAAACGGGCCATTTTCGATCGGAGTGTCCGGAGAACAAGGGAAACTCGGTTTAATTGATCTTAGCGGGGTAAAATCAACTCGCGCGCATGATTCCCCGACAAAATATTTTAAAAAGTTTTAATTTAAATAGAATTAAGAAATGTTCTAACAATTTCTGTTATATCGGAAAATTGGATAGAAAGATTTGTCGCTTTAAGGTAGACATGGGCTCTGACATTTCCATTTTAAATAACAAGTTAGTTGGTAATGACAAAGAGAGAATTCATGTTGAGAAAAGTAATCTGAGATATCCAACGGGAGAGAAAGTTTCAATTGAATTTAAAGTCGAAGTAGAGGTTCAAATTGGAAAATATCTTTAAAAAGTCTCTATGTAGCTGATATTAATGATGATTGTCTTTTGGGAGTTGATTTCTTAAAAGCTGTTGATTTGTTGAGGTAGAGGTCAGAGAATCAGAGTTGGGTGGCTCCCGTTCTGCTGCCTGTTCACTCTCTTCACAATTTCCTGATCCCTCCCTATTCAATAATCATTTTATTGACTCCCTCCCGAATTCTCCTTCCTCATCCTCTTTACTTGACCATTTTCTACTTTCCTCCTCCCTCCACAATCCCTGAAAATTTTAATTTCTCTTCAGTCTCTCCTACGGACATATACTTGATCCTCAAACGCCTTCGTCTTACTTCTTTGGGTCCATTTGACCTCTCCGGTCATATGTTGCTTCTATGTCTTCCGTCTTGATCCTCTCCTCCATATTTTGAACTTTGCTCTTTCATCTAATACCTTCCCATCATCTTGGAAACACTCAACTGTTCTTCCTATCCCCAAAACTCATGATCCTTCCTCCTTATCGTCTTTTCGTCCAATTTCACTTCCGCCTTTCCTCTCTAAAATACTTGAGCGTATCTGCCATAAACAACTTCTTGAGTTTCTCAATAAGCATAACATCATACCTGAATGTCAGTCGGGTTTTCGCAGCATGCACAGCACCACTACTGAGCTATTGCAGATTTCTGACTTAGTGCTGCGTGCATTTGATTCTGGGCTTCTAACCGTGATCGTTGCACCTAATTTCACCAAGGCATTTGATACGATCAACCATGACCTGCTCCTTGCCAAGCTCAAACATTATGGCTTGTCCTCGTTTGCTGTCTCTTTCTTTCGATCTTTTCTGGTCAATCGTTCTCAACAGGTCCTCTTAAACTACCCTTCCCCTTCCTTCTCTAATACTCGTCTCTAATACACCCCTCAGGTGTCCCTCAAGGCTCCATTCTTGGTCTCTCCTATTCAACGTTTTTGTCTCCGATCTTGCTTCTCTTCCTCTTGCTTCCAGGCTTTTTATGCACGCTGATGATGTCATTTTACTAAGGTCTTTCCATCCTTCTGAAGCTCTTCTCATCTCTTTAGAGATCAACAGAGACTTGGATGCGATTGGATGCTGGGCATCCTCAAGTGCTCTGCACTTGAATCCGTCCAAATCCTCTTTTATGATAGCTGGCTCTGCCATCCTGCTTTCTCGCCTTGAGGCCTTTGTCATTTCTTTAAACTCTGTTGTAATTCCTAGGTCGTCCTCTATCAAAATCCTTGGTGTTCACCTTGATTTGTCCTGATCTTTTAATTCGCACGTTGCCACTAAATGTCGCGCAGCACATGCTCGCCTCCGTCTGCTTTACCCTTTCCGTCATATCCTTCCCACTTCGCATAAACTTCATGTCTCTCAAACTCTTGTAATTTCTCTTTTCGACTATGCTGATGTCCTTTACTACCCGGCGCTAACTCTACAGCTGGCTAACCGTGTTCAACGCATCCAGAACTCCTGTCTTCGATTTGCTTATTGTTTACGTAAATTCGACCATATCTCCCCGCTTTTCCATTCTTCTTCTTGGCTCAACATGCGTCAACGTTTCATTGCTCACCTCTGTTGTCTGATCTTTTCTCTTCTACGCTACAATTCTCCTAAATACCTTAGACGTCTTCTCCATCCAGAACTCCTGTCTTCGATTTGCTTATTGTTTACGTAAATTCGACCATATCTCCCCGCTTTTCCATTCTTCTTCTTGGCTCAACATGCGTCAACGTTTCATTGCTCACCTCTGTTGTCTGATCTTTTCTCTTCTACGCTACAATTCTCCTAAATACCTTAGACGTCTTCTCCATCTTAATTCGGACTATCATACCACTAATGCTTCCTCCACTAGATCCTATAACCTTTTATCTTATCCCATCCATCGCACTGCTAAATTCCGTTCCTCCTTCTCATACTCGGCAGTACATCACTTCAACCAGCTCCCTCCCTCGATCCGGTCTTCCCCTCGATCCGTGCTTTCCTTTCGCTCAGCAATTACAAAATACATCTTTTCTCGCGAGCTTCTCGTCATGCAGTCTCAAGACCATTAACTTCATTAACTTCATTAATTTCACTAACATCATTGATGTTATTACATTCCCATTAATTAATTAAACATTAATTATATACTGCATCTTGATACTGCGTATAGATACTACGACAGCGGCAGTCTCCCCTCGTTTATAACGTCCCGTTGTGTGCAGCACAGACTTTAACTTTAACTTTAACTTTAACTTTAATTTTAACTTTAACTTTAGTCTTATCATTTTTCTTTTCTTCTGTATAATTTGTATGTATGTATTTTCGTGTGTATTTTTCTTTTGTATCCTGGAGGGCTTTAAAGCAACTACCTAGTTGATGCCTTTCCATTTGCCCTTGTGCAATAAACCATTATTATTATTATTATTATTATTATTTAGTAAACGTTTTCGAGTCTGTTTTTGGTGTTACTGAGTCTCTTAAAGATAAAGATTTGAATTGCTCCCGAATTGAAGATTCTTCTAAAAAGTCCCTTCCGTTTTAAAAGAATTTTATGAGGATAATTCTGCTAATCTAAACGAGTCAGAGAAAAGAATCTTTTCCAATTTTCTGATCGAATTTGATAATGTGTTCTCCGAAAATATTGTTGCCGGAAACTGTGATATTGTCGTATATAAGATAAATGTGAGAGATTCTCCCTCCATAAAACAGGTTCCTCGTCGAATACCGATTCATATGAGGAAGGAAGTTTTTAAAAATATTGAGGATATGAGGAAACAAGGAGTAATTGAGAAGTCTGAAAGTCCATGGGTCTCTCCCGCAGTTTTAGTAAGGAAAAAAATAGAAGTATCCGATTCTGTGTGGACTATAGGAAATTAAATGCTGTAACGGTAAAAGATTCTTATCCCCTCCCTCGGATTGATGACATACTCGACCAATTATCAGGTAATTCTTGGTTTTCTACGCTAGACTTAAAAAGTGGCTATTGGCAGGTTAAAATTGATCCGTAGGATAAAGAGAAGACGGCATTCTCAATCGGGAATAGACTGTGGCAATTCTCAGTCATGCCTTTTGGTCTATGTAATGCCCCCGCCACTTTCGAACGCCTAATGGAGAAAGTATTACAGGGATTGCTTTCAAAGATTTGCTTAATCTATTTAGATGACGTCATTATTTTCGGGAAAACATTTAATGAGATTTTGGGAAACTTAAGAAAAGTATTTCTTCGATTGCGTAAGGCTCATTTAAAGATTAATCCAAAGAAGTGCGTTCTTTTTGAGAGAAATGTTAAATATTTGGGGCATATAGTTTCGAAAGAGGGAGTTGCCACGGATCCAGAGAAGATCATTGCTGTCAGAGATTGACCTGCCCCGCATACTAAAAAGCAATTGCGTAGCTTCTTAGGCTTTTGCTCGTATTATCGTAGATTTGTAAAAGGATTTTCCTCAGTAGCTAAACCTTTGTACGCTATGACTGAAAATCAATCTAGGTTTTCGTGGGAAGAGAAGAGTCAGTGCGCTTTTGAAAATTTGAAGCAGGCATTGACATCTCCTCCTGTACTTTCCTTTCCTAGAGGGGATGGAATATTTATTTTAGACACCGACGCCTCTAATATCGGGATTGGAGTGGTGTTATCTCAAAAGCAGGAGGACAAAGAAAAGGTTGTCGCATACTTTAGCAGAGTGTTAAATAAAGCCGGGAGGAATTATTGTGTGACTAGACGGGAATTGTTAGCGATAGTCGACTCGATAAAATCTTTTCGTCATTATCTATACGGACGGAGATTTTTGATCCGTACTGATCACGCTTCTTTAAAATGGTTATCTTTCAAGGATTTAGAAGGACAATTGACACGCTGGGTGGAGAGGCTTCAACAGTACGATTTCGAGGTGGAACATCGAAAAGGATTAGTGCATGGGAATGCCGATGGACTTTCGAGGCGACAATGCGAGCTTGAAAGCTGCGGATATTGCGCCAAAGTCGAATATAAGAGCGCGGAAAGACAGAAGAAGGCCATCGCTCGGATTACGTTGGAATTGGAAAATTTAGGAGAATGGCAGAGGGGTCAAAGGGAGGATCCTTATATCTCTTCAATTTATTTGGCCAAAGAAGCCGGAATACGCCCTCCACGTGCTGAATTCTCTTCTTTGGACACGTTGTCACGAATTTACTGGAGCTATTGGAATGCTCTTATTTTAAAAGACGGACTTCTTTATAAAAGATGGGAGGCTCCGAATTTAAAGTCTCACTTCCTTCAACTATTGGTCCCCCACAAACGTAAAAAGGAAATTTTAGAGGAAGCCCATGACTCTTCTTCAGGGAAACATTTTGGAATAAACAAAACGTTGGAGAAGATCCGAAAGCATTTTTACTGGGCAATGTGCAAACAATGTGGAAGAATGTAGGACTTGTGTAGTCTGTGTTGCCAAAAAGGGTCCTGCTGGCAAGGGAAAATCCCCTCTACAAATTTTTAACGTGGGCGCCCAATTTGAAAGAGTTCAGATAGACATTCTTGGCCCACTTCCAACAAGTTTTTCTGGGAATAAATATCTTCTCGTTATTGTAGATTGCTTTACTAAGTGGGCGGAAGCTACCCCACTGAAGAATATTAGAGCTAAAACTGTGACAGAAGCTTTCTTTAATCAAGTTATCTCCAGGCATGGAGTCCCCTTCGAAGTCCATACCGATAAGGGGAGGAATTTCGAATCAAGATTATTTTCCGAGCTAATAAATTTTCTTGGAATCAGAAAAACAAGGACAACTTCTCTTCACCCTCAATCTGATGGTCAAGTTGAACGACAACATCAGACGATCACAAATTATCTTGCCAAATATATCTCTAGAAATCAAAGAGATTGGGATCGGTGGGTCTCTATGTTTCTCTTCGCTTATAGATCCTCCAAACACGAAGCCACGGGAGTCACTCCTGGGGAATTATATTTCGCTCGGGACCTTATACTTCCTTTGGACTTGTTAAGGGAGAGTCCTCCGACTTCCAATGAGGAGAGATCTGTGGAAGGCTATATCGAAGATCTTAAGCAGAAATTTGCGGACATCCATGCTGGTGCTAAGGCGCGTTTAGATAGCAAAGCTTCTCGTGTGAAGACCTGGTACGATCAGAGAGCCAGGCAGGTTTTTTTTTCAAAAGGGACAGAAGATATGGTTATACAATCCTCGAAGAGTCAAGGGGAAGACCCCGAAGCTGCAAAGTAATTGGGAGGGTCCCTTTTTAGTAGTAAAGAGACTGAACGATGTTGTTTATTGTGTCCAAAAATCTCCTCGACATAGGAAGAGAGTTGTTCACGCAGATTAGCTCCTTTTTCGGAAAGGCAGTCAGAGTAGAAGAGCCCCGAAGTCTATTCTTATTCTTAAAAATGTTTTTTTTTTTTTTTAAGGAAAGGTTTCTTTACTGCGTAAGGATTTTCTTTCGTTTCCAGTTTTCTCCGGAGAAATCGACCCCTGAGAAACCGACGCGGGAGGCACCGCGGGAGAAGAGAGACTATTCACCTGAGGGAGAACTGCGTTGCTGCACCTTTAGTTTTAAGAGGACTGTCTCGCTCACGGTTTTCGACCGTAGTTATCCATGAGACTTTGGGCGGATGCCGAGACAGGGACTTGGGAGTCCTTGATGGACGTTGGGTCCACGGGAAGTTACCCCCCCTTGTCTGAAAAGGAAAGAAAGAAGCGCACAAGTCCAAGAGGGAAGTGCGCAAAGCTCAAGATGAAGACAGGTTCGAAGTGGCAAGAACTCCTGAAGGAAAAGGGAGGATGCCTTGGAATCGACATGAAGGACCCTGGCCAGCTCTTCGAGAGAAGTCGATTGGGGTCCTGCCCGGAAGTTTTCAGAAGAGGATTGGGGCCGAGGAGAAGCAGCACTCGGAAACTCGCAGCAGCAGCTGGAGAAGAGCAGGAAGCCGTTGGGAGTCCCTGGAGTCCTCTTTGCGGAAAATGGAGTTCGACAAACAACGGAAAACTGCCTCCTTGATTGTCGGGACGACAATCTGGAAGAGGGAGGGCAGTGTTGCGCCTGCGCTCGGAGCAACCCTGTATATCGGGCTGAATTGCGCCGCTGATTCTGGAAGAGGCGAGTCGTGTTCTCCTGGCGACCAGAGTTGTTGATGCTGGTCGCGCGGCTGATTTCGTCTGGAGCCGTCGCTGACGCAAGACGTTTCTTTACCGAGCTGTTATATTTGTATATCAAGAAATCGTTCCTGTTTCTTTGAAAGTCCGCGTTATTTATTTCCGCAAGTCCGCGAGTGCCCGCGAGCGCGTTCGAATGTCGGAGCGTATCTCCTCCGAGGGCGCAACATTTTGGGGGCTCGTCCGGGATCGATCGGATTGAGCGGGTCGAACGGATCACATCGCGCGTAACGTGCGGATCGTACGGGAATGCGATAAAACTTTTGTCTGAAACATTTTTCTCTAAAATGCTTTGTTTCCGAAATAATTGGGTGCGTTAATTAAAATGGCTCACCCTGTATATACATGGTTTCAACAAACAAGTGATA
Source organism: Tetramorium bicarinatum (assembly GCA_928718305.1). Taxonomy (NCBI): domain Eukaryota; kingdom Metazoa; phylum Arthropoda; class Insecta; order Hymenoptera; family Formicidae; genus Tetramorium; species Tetramorium bicarinatum. The sequence goes on from OV788325.1 coordinate 20,677,725, forward strand.
GTCAGAAGGAGTAACGTCTGGAGAATCCGGCGGGTGGGGAAGGACTTCCCATTTGAGCGTTTCTAAGTATGTTTTGACCTGTTTTGCAACATGTGGCCGAGCGTTGTCATGCTGCAAAATCACTTTATTGTGTCTATCGTTGTATTACGGCCGTTTGTCTTTCAATGCTCGGATCAAACGCATCAATTACTTTCGATACTGATCGCCTGTGATTGTTTCAGTCAGTTTTAATAGCTCATAATACACTATGCCATGCCGGTTTTCGACGTCAAAATCACTGTTTTTGAAGCGTTGAAACTCTCAGCACGTTTTTTCAGTAATAGCAGCCTCACCATAAGTATTTGAGAGCATTTGATGAGCCTCAGCTGCAGATTTCTTCAAATTAAAGAAATAAATCAAAAGTTCCCGCAAATGACGCTTATTCGGCTCAAAAGTCGACATTTTCGCATGAAAAAAATTAAGTGACGTTGATACAAAATCGCTAATATTTCAAGGTTATGGTGTTACCAGATGTCCAACTTTACGATATGACGTTTTACATCTCACAATTTTAACCATAGCTTACTGGTGGGTCCAGCTTTCGTCAATCGGCGGAGACTTATTTGTACTCCCAATATACCATAATTCTTTATTGATTCCCCTTAGGGTTACAATTTCTTCTCTCCATTTCTCTCTGTACGTAAGCGATTATCTATTATTTACACCGCTACTTAATTCTATTTAAAACTACCACATTTTCCTCCTTATCTCTACGCATTTTTACATCTTACATCTAAACTTACATACACGCCCGCAACGCTTCCCTCCTCCTATTTATCTTATCCTAGCCTATTCTTTCGCCTGGGACTTCCGTTTCCATTTACATATATTTCTCCTTCCATTCGCTCCTTTCCTTCTCTTACTCACACTTATTCATCCCTTTCCTCCCTTCCCTCCCTCAACTCCTCCAGTTTTCTTAACCATCCCTCCCCTTTTCCTTTTTTCCCAATATTTCCTCTCCCACCATTTCCTGCCACAATTTACCCTCCCTCCACGACAAGCATTCCTCCCATACATGTTCCCAGTTTTCCCTTTTCCATCTACATATTCTATTATATTTCCTCTTCCCTCTCCCAATATCTCCCTCCATCCCCTCATTTCATTTCCCAATCGGAACCTAGCCACTCTTTGCCATCTTTTTTCTCCCCAATTTTTCTTAAGGTATCCTTGAATTCCCTCTCCTTTTACCTTCCCATACCATTTATTAAAATTCGCCATCCTTATTCTTTCCCACCTCTCCTCTCTTTGCCTCTTCTTCTCCCTTTCATATAATTCGTCCCTTCTTACCTTTCCTTCTTTTCTTAGTCTTTCTATCTCCTTTATTCTCCATCCTCTTCCTTCCATAAACTCTCTCCTTTCTTCCTCTCATTCTCCTATTGTCTTTCTCTTCTTCGCTCTGCTCCTTACTTCCTCCCAGCACGCTCTTGCTAACTCCGCCCTCCTCTTCCCTCCTCTAACTTTCTTTCATAGTTCCATGCCCTTATGCCAGCCCTTCCTCTCATCTTATCTCTCTGTACCTCTTCTCTTATAAGGTACTCTGGAACATGTCTCCCCATTCCCATTAACCACCTCAAGTACCTATCCTGTATCATCTCTATCCCCTCCCTTTCCTTCCACCCCTAGATTTCCATCCCGTAATTCATAACCGACCAAACCAATTTATCAAACAGCCAAATTCTTCTTCCCCACTCCCCCCAAATCTTCTCTTTCCTATTTCCCCATACTTGCCCTAAAATCGTCGCTCCCTTTCTTACCCTTTCTTTTATGTTTTTCCTGCTTCCCATTGTAGCTCAATGTATATCCCAAGTAATTAAACTCCTTCACTTCCTCTATTATTCCCCCTTTCCATTTCCATATTACTTTTTTTTACCTTCCTCCCTCTTTTCTACACTTCATCACTTTCGTCTTCCCTAAGTTTAGCGTTAACCCTTTCCCATCCAAGTCTCCCTCCAACCACCTCATCATTCCTTTCAGTCTTCCTTCATCTTCCGCCAGAACTGCTACGTCATCCATGTATGCTAACGTTCTCACCCTTCTTTTTCCTACCTTCACTCCATCCCATCCCCCCTTTTCTTCATCCATGTCTGCCAGTATAAGCGTAAACAGACATGCACTCAATGGGCATCCTTGCCTCACCCCCCTCTCTGTCCAAAACTCAACCTTTTTCCTCCCCTACTTTCACCCTATTCTTCGTTTCCCTCAACACTTCTTCTTAATCAACCCTTCCCTTACTCCCCTTTTTCTCATTGCTTCTATTAATATCTATTCCTCTATCCACTGAATCAAAAGCAGCTTTCATATCTACGAATAACACTGTCATCTTGCTTCCTTCTCCCTTTACCTGCCTGTTTATCAGATAATTCAGCACATAGATGTCTATCATTCCCAGTCCTTTTCTGAATCCTGTTTGACTTGGTGGCAGCATACCCTTTTCCTCCATCTCTTTTCTTACCCTTTCTGCTAACGCCGCTACATACACCTTATATGCCGTCTGCGTTAATGTCACCCTTCTATACTCCTCTATTCTCTCTCCCTCCCCTTTCTTCGGCACTATTATCCCTTCATTTCATTCCTTTGGCCACCCTTCTCCTCTCCACACCCTCCTACATATATCCCATATCCATTCCTTCACATCCTCTCCCCCTCCATATTACCATACCTCATTTGGGATCCCGTCTCCTCCCACTACCTTTCTATCCTTTACTTTCTTAATCATTTCTCTCACCTCTTCTAATACATTGTGATATATTGCAATGAAATATTTCAGTAATATTTCTGTAATATTACATTGCAATATAACATAATGAAATATTTCAGTAATATTACTGAAATATTACATTGTGATATATTGCAATGCAATATTTCAGTAATATTTTTGTAATATTACATTTCCATTGTAATATTGCTGCAATATTGTAACATTACTGTAATATTACTGAAATATTACATGCTGTGTGGGTTATAGGAACCGTGGATGATTTTCACATGCGAGATAGATTCGTTGCCTAGCGGCAACGCCTCATACTACGCTTGTCGCTATATTTACATTAGAAATTTGTTCGTGCTATTTTTAAATAGAAATATATATATCTGAACGAAAAAATTTTTTAAATAATTTTAACACAGTTATAAGATACTCTATTAATACAATTTTTTTCCTTGAGTAAATAAACAGTGATATAATGAATGTGGTATAGAACTTACAATTAGTCATATTTATTTACGGCTGTTCAAAACTATCAAGGGAAAAAAAGGTGGGAATATTTTACAAGTGTGCTAAAATTATCTATAGTGTTTTTTCATTCAGATATCTTTTTATTTGAAAATGGCACGCAAAAACAAATGTTTAGTGCGAATTTCACGTTTCTGGCGTCATATTTCCCATAATGATTGCAATGACTACTCAGGAGCCTTAAATTTCATATTTTTAATATTTTAATATTTTTATATTGCAATTATATGCAGTTGTTGTTATTGAAAAAAATCTCTCGAGAAATTATATTGTAATTAACATAATATGTTAATTACAATATAATTTCTCGAGAGATTTTTTTCATTAATATAACATGTTAATTAAATGGAATTACTTTATTAATATAAAAACTCTTTCAAGCATTAATGACGTCTTAATGTTATTTAAGACATCTCAACATTAGGCTGGGTCTACAATAGCTGTAATAAGCTTTAAGTCATAAGAAAAATTGTAAAACTTTACTTATTTAACGTAGGTATCTAAACATCATTAAAATATTAAAATAACAGTTAACTTTACCTCTTTATTTAGGATATGTGCTATATTGGTATAATACATTCGCGATCAAAATTATCGCATAGGTAATTCCATGCCAAAATTTCGCATAATTTCAAATAAGCGTAACTCCATCAAAAGTAATCGTATCTTAAAAAATTTTTTTTGTTTTGAAGCTTAAAGTCTTTACTTTAAAAAGCATTAAGGACATTTTGACTTTATCTTTCTCTCTTCGAGCCATCTCTTCACAAGTAAAGACGTGTTTTATTTCTCAAAAAATTGCATAGTTTGAAGCAATCCATGTGTTGGAATAAATTTTTTTCGCAAATGTTATTACAACTACCGAACAATTTGGACTTTTCCGCGTAAATTTAAAAAAATGAATGTCGTACGATTTTTTTTCACGGAATTATGGCGTTTTAAAGTTACAGTAATATTTTTGTGCAATTATCGCCAGCATTACCTGATGCACACTATGAAAAAGTTACTGGTCGGATTTGGAACATCGTGTGTGTGTGTGTGTGTGTGTGTGTGTGCGTGTGCGTGTGCGTGTGCGTGTGCGTGTGCGTGTGCGTGTGCGTGTGCGTGTGCGTGTGCGTGTGTGTGTGTGTGTGTGTGTGTATGTGTGTGTGTGTGTGTGGAGACCTTTAAAAATGCGTGTTTCTGACTCGTCTTTGAATAACTGCGTCCCACAAAGAGTGTCCTGCAAAATTTTGTAGCCCTCTTGTAATTTTTAACATGTGATTGATGTGATGTGATTGTGAACATGTGTGGGACACCATGAGTAAGAGATTACAAAATTTAGACAGACTGTCTAAAGTTGTTGAACTAATCTTCAACAACTAGAGGCAACGTTGTAACAAAATTCCTCAGAACACCATTAGAGTCTGCATTAATATGCGTGATCGTCTACAAGAGATCATTCAAAGACGGGACGGGAATACACATTTTCAAATGCAAAGGTTTTCACACACACGATGCGTCAAATCCGACCAATCTCCTCGTGGTGGACATCGGAATGGTCATACTGACGGTAATTGCACAAAAATGTATTTTAAAACGCCATAAAAAATCCGTAAAAAAAAATCGTATGACATTCAATTTTTTTTAAATTTACGCGGAAAAGTCCAAATAGTTCGATAGTTGTAATAACATTTGCAAAAAAAATTTATGTGCGTGAAGTGCGTCAAACTATGCAATTTTTTGGGAAATAAAACACGTCCTTACTTATAAAGAGATAGTTTGAAGGGAGTAAAATAAAGTTAAAACGTCGTGAATGCTTTTTAAAGTAGAGACTTTAAGCTTCAAAACAAAAAAAATTTTTTAGGATACGATCACTTTTGACGGAGTTACGCTTATTTGAAATTATGCGAAATTTTGGCATGGAATTACCTATGCGATAATTTTGATCGCGAGTGTACAACTCTAATATTTATAAAGTATTATTTATAAACGTGTAATATGTTAATAATATTTTTATAATATTTTACTGTAATATGTAATATTTCTGATATATTGCAATATTCCCGCAATATTTCTGTAATATTACGTGCTATGTGGTATAATTTCTCATGAACATAACATGTAACATTTGTAATATATATGGATATTGTACAGACGCGAGAGAGCGAGCGAGAGCGTACGAGAGTGTATGAGTAGGGGTGAGACGAAGCGCGAGAGCGCGGGCGCGTGCGCAAGAGAGTAGGCAGTAAGCTCTCGAGCGATCGTATCGGCGCTAGTCAGTAATCTTTCTTTAATAAACAGGACCATTAGTTGTTAATGTGAGTACACTTAATTAAATCGGCTGCTACATCCCCAAGTCGGCACGAATGCCGTACCCAACGGCTTAAACATTGCATTAGCGACGAGGATAAAGAAGCTGTTCTCGTAGTGCAACCGACGACAATACGCAATCGACCAAGCGACGAGCAGAATCGGCGGCAAGGCAAGTCGGCACAGCGGCACACAAACCCAGCCGAGAACACACCCTGAACAAGGCATCCAGCGAGGAGCCAGCATAAGTTCAAGCAGTGAGCAGAGTGCAATCAAGGAGATTATACGGGCATGCACGTGTAGCCAGATAGTGACCGAAGAGAGAGCAAGTGGCAGACATTTTCAGCCGACATCGCGGCACGTAGGCACTAACAGCGCAGCCGCACGGGCTAGAGAAAAACAAACAACGTACGTATAGCAACAGCACTGTACGGAGCACACGCTCATGGAACCAGCTGATATTACAAATATTGCGATTCAGACACTGAATAAAAATGAATTATCAAAACTCTTACTAAAAACTCCAGTTGAGTCTATAGTGAACGTGCTAACGATAGACGAGTTAAGATCGATTTTACGTAAAATAAAAGCAGTTCAAGACAAAATAAAGTCAATGACTATTGAGTTAGAAAGGAAGACAGATCTTAGTAAAACAGCAACAATTGATATAAAAACGTCTACCGCAAATGCAAGTGATACGAAAAAGCTGCAAGAAACTGAACAAAACACTCTTAATCAGCAAGAGACTGTCCCGGTAGATCCAGACGACGCAAACATGGATTGTACGGATAACATGGAGTTTAACAAAAATCTCTACACATGGGACGAGTTCGAAATGAAATGGGAGCTGTATTTCATAGGACACAATATAGCAGCAGAACGTCAAACGGCACTATTCCTAACAAAAACCATAAATCTTCAGATTGGCAATTGACTTATGCGCCCCGGAAAAGGCACTAAAACTTTTGCAGAACTAGCCAAATTAATAAAAAATCATCTCTGCCCTCAAAAAAATGAGAAAATGGAACGGTACAATTTCAGCAAAGCCGAACAAAAGCAAAATGAAACAATAAGTGATTTTGTTGTCAAGCTAAAAGACTTAGCCTTAAATTGCAACTTCGAGAAGCTGGATGACGCACTATGCGACAGATTTGTTTGCGGCGTCGCCGACCAGGAAACCTGGGTGGCCCTCTTCAGTGAGAAACAACTCACATTCACCAAAACGGTGGATATTGACGAGAGAAGCAACTGTCAAGAACGCTCTAAAGACGCAGAAGCAGACACTCAACACAACAGTTCAGCAGCAGCGCGGCAACAAGAAAACGACTTCTTCTAACGCACAGCCTTCAATCTCAAGTAACAAGGGCGGTCACAAGCGTAATAAGAACTTTAATAATACTCAGTCCAATTCAAGTGCGAAATATTGTTATTATTGTGGTCTGCGTAATCATGTAATAAAAGACTGCAGGTTAAGAGCGAACGCAAGTTGCGATTACTGTAAAAAACAGAGTCATTTAGAAAAAGCATGCATCGCAAAAAACGGAAGAAAACCTGTGACAAATAATAACGGTAAAAAATTTAATTCTTAAAAAAAGAATGATAAAGAATTACATTTGGTGAGAGAACAAGAATGTGACATGATATCACAAACAGAATCAAGTTGCAATTGTAAACACAACAATGCCAATATCAACTACTCAAATTTTGACACAGATTTTTATCCGATAGAATGCAGGGAATTAGTCTGGAATAAAATCAAAGCAGACCCGCAATTTTTAGAAGTTCAAGTAAATAATCAAAAGCATAGTATGGAAGTAGACAGAGGAACTTATGTTACAGCCATCTCCAAGGAAGATTGGCGTAAACATTTCTCAAATAACCCTTTAGAACCTTGCGGATTTTTATTAACCCATTACTTCCTAAGCGGCCATTTTATAGTCGATTGGTTTTCGGCTCAGAAAAGTGATGAAATCACATGAAAACTTATAACGAAATATGCTTTCCTACGTAAAAAGAGTTGCTCTTTCAGATTCCGGAGTCAAAATTCCAAAATTTTCTATCGGAAATTAAATATGGCGACTCAAAGTTGATATAAATTTTTTATTGACTATTGACTTTTTATAGTGGAGAACTTCGAAAATTTTGTCCGTAACTATTGTAGACGATTGAAGTGACAGATTTTGGTTCTTTAAAGTATAAACTATGATTATTAATTGACTTTTTCAAGTAATTCAAGATGATAGATGCAATATGGCGTCCAAATACATGGAAATCATATTTCATTGCGTATTCAGCGACCTCGAAAACGTGAAATAAGTACCGACATACATAGTTCGCAATAAAGTACGATTTTCGTATATTTGGACGCCATATTGCATCCACCATTTTGAAAAACGAAAAACAGACCCAAAATTTGTTTTCAGCCACCTCACAAACATATAAAATGAGTACTCGGACGCATAGTTTTCAATGAAGTATGATTTTCGTGGTACATGGACGCCATATTGTATTCGTCATTTTGAAAAATGAGTAAATGACCAAAGATTCATACTCAGCGACCTCGAAAACATGAGAATTGACTACTCAGACACATCATTCAGATATATCACAATGAAATATGATTTCCATGTATTTGGACGCCATATTGCATCTATCATCTTGAATTATTTGAAAAAGTCAATTAATAATCATAGTTTATACTTTAAAGAGCCAAATCTGTCACTTCAATCGTCTACAACAGTTACGGACAAAATTTTCGAAGTTTTCCACTATAAAAAGTCAATAGTCGATGAAAAATTTATATCAACTTTGAGCCGCCATATTTAATTTCCGATAGAAAATTTTGGAATTTTGACCCCGGAATCTGAAAGAGCAACTCTTTTTACGTAGGAAAGCATATTTCGTTATAAGTTTTCATGTGAATTCATCACTTTTCTGAGCCGAAAACCAATCGACTATAAAATGGCCGCTTGGGAAGTAATGGGTTAACTAGTTACGGGGGCAATTCGCTAGAACCTTTAGATAAATTAGGTTCTCTACACGTGAAGTTTAATAATAAAGAAAAAGTATTAGATAATTATGTAATTCCAGGAAAAGGCCCAATGCTTTTAGGCAGGCAATGGCTCAAAGCCTTTGGCCTATGGCCATTAAAGATTTTCCAAGACTTACAAAAATTTCAATTCTATCACATTAAGAGTGAGGAGCTAAAACAAAGGTTGTTAGAAAAGTTTCAAAATTTATTTTCTAATACTCAAAGCTGTTATACAGGCAGAAAGATACATTTAGTTTTTAAAGATAATGTGAAGCCAATACGAATGAAACCACATCACGCACCTTTTGCTCTAATTCCAAAAATCTCAAAAGAATTACAGCGACTAGTAAAGTTAGACAACTTAGAAAAAGTGGCTTGTAGTAAATGGGCAACACCCATAATACCTGTACTAAAGAAAATGAACGAAGTAAGAATCTGCGGAAATTTTAAGCTCACTGTAAACTCACAATTAATTATCAAGAGACATCCGATATCGTTAAAAGAAAAAATCTTCAATACACTCTGAGTCGGAAGCAAATGGTCACAAATTGACTTAAAACACATCTTTATGCAATTCAGTTTAGATGACGAGTCTAAAGAAGTGTTAATGATTATAACCCATGAGGGATTATTCAGATACATGAAATTAGGCGAGGGAATAGCTTCGAGTCCCGCGGAGTGCCAAGATATTATCAAAGATATTCTTAAAAGTGTTAAACACACGGAAATCTATATAGATAATATTTATTGCACAGGAGAATCAGATTTAGAACATGTAGAAATTTTGACAGAAATTTTTGCTAGATTAGAAAAAGCAGGCCTCAGAGTGAATTTAAAAAAGTGCGATTTCTTCAAAGACAAAATAGAAATCCTAAGATTCGTGATTAACAATAAAGGATTAAAACCGAGCACTTCTAAAATCGAAGCAATACGTGGGGCTCCAATTCCAAAAAATAGTAAAGAGTTAGAAGCTTTTTTAGGGGACCGCCAACCCTGTTAATAATGGATTTTTTTTATTTTTACATATGTTATAGAGGGTGTCTCCCTGTACACGTCGGTAAACGGAAAAGTCGCGACGGGCCTTAGTTTACAAGAAAATTAAATTGAAAATTTACGAGTGCCGGAAAACCAGGGACGTTAGGATAATTTTCACAACAAGCGGCGTGGAGCAGCGGCGAGTGCCAATGACTCGTACGCTGCCGATCCGGGTTCGAGTCCAACTTTTTTTTCTTTTTTTAAATTATAAATGTTCCTATAATAAATCGTGAAATATATACATATTATTTATAAATTGCAAATGATAATTTCTCTACTAATAATTCAATTAATGACCTTATTTTTTAATTAATTTTTATAGTTTAAAGTATCGCAGCAAATTTTAAATAAAATATTGGTATTTAACGATTTTAATTGTTTTACCTCAATAATAATATTTTGCTGGAGATCAAGTGGACTTTTCCTTTACTTTTTTGTTTTCATACGTCCTGCAGACAAAGGTAAGATGCCTGGAGCAGTTAGAGTCCTATTTAACAATAGGACCCTAACGGACACAATTCTAGTTCAGGTAGCAAAAGGACGCATGAAAACGAAAAAGTAAAGGAAAAGTCTACTTGATCTCCAGCAAAATATTATTATTGATGTAAAACAATATTAAAATCGTTAAATACCAATATTTTATTTAAAATTTGCTGCGATACTTTAAACTATAAAAATTAATTAAAAAATAAAGTCATTAATTGAATTATTAGTAGAAAAATTATCATTTGCAATTGTTAATATTTATACATAATATGTATATATTTTACGATTTATTATAGAAACATTTATAATTAAAAAAAGAAAAAAGTTGGACTCGAACCCGGATTGGCAGCGTATGAGTCACTGGCACTCGCCGCTGCTCCACGCCGCTCGTTGTGAAAATTACCTTAACGTCCCCGGTTTTCTGATACTCGTAAATTTTCAATTTAATTTTCTCGTAAACTAAGGCCCGTCGCGACTTTTCCATTTACCCACGTGTACAAGGAGACACCCTCTATAACATATGTAAAAATAAAAAAAATCCATTATTAACAGGGTTGGTGGTCCCCTTGTTAGTGAATTTCTATGAAAGGTTCTTAAGAAACAGAGCCAAATATGTAAGACCGCTTTACGATTTAAGTAAACGGAAAAATTTTGAATGGAATAAAAATTGCCAAAGAGGATTCGATTGAATCAAAAGTCAAATAACTTCGGATAATATACTCACGTTATTCGACCCAAACCAACAATTAGTACTAGTATGCGATGCTAGTGACTACGGATTATCAGCGATATTGTCGCATAGATACGCTAACGGCAAAGAACGTCCAATCGCATTTGCGTCGAAAATAATTCCAAAAGCAGAAAGGCACCGAACCATTATAGATGAAGAAGCGGGAGCCATTATTTTCGGCTTCAAAAAGTTTCATCAATATATGTACGGTAATTACATAATTCTAAAGACGGATCACGAGCCGTTGAAGTTCATTTTTGGAAATAAAAATATGTCAATAATGCTACACAGCCATCTGCAAAGATGGGCATATTTTTGTCAGGATATACTTACGTTATCGACGTAGTTAAATTAAAATCAAACGGTAACTGCAACGCATTATCCAGGTTATCCATAGACGACAGTACACCAGTTTTTGAAACCGAATATATAAACATAAACTTTTTACAGGAAGAATATCCAATTGTAGATTTTTCTGCAGTAGCAAAAGCTACAAGCAACGACAAAATTTTGAAAAAAATCATCTCGTTTATTCAAATGGAATGACCGAAAACTGATGAACTCAGCTTCAGAGAAAAGTTTTTACGCAAAGCGTCATGAAATAAATTACGAGAAGGGATGCTTATCGTGGGGACACAGACTGGTCATTCCAGAAGCATTACAAAATTTCATATTACAAGAAATACATTCTTCACACTTGGGAGTAATTAAAATGAAGCATATCGCACGTAATTACTTTTGGTGGCCAAATATAGACGTAAAAATAGAGAACTTAGTTAACTCTTGTCCTAATTACTTAGAATTCAATCAAGGCCGTACCCGAATAAACAACCATTAACTTCGTGGTTATGGCCAGCAAGGTATGATCGCGTATACACATAGACTTTGCGAAATTTTACGAAAACATGTTTTTAATTGTAATAGACGCACACTCAAAATGGCCTATAGTCGTAAATATGAAAAACGCTGCTAGAAATCTAATCAAAGAGCTAGATTCAATTTTTTCCGATAAAGGTTTTCCAGACCATATTGTCAGTGACAATGGCACGCAATTGACGAGTGAAGAATTCGAATCCTATCTGAAAAAGTACAAAATCAAATACATGTTTTCCGCATCTTTCTACCCAGCCACAAACGGCGCGGCGGAAAATTTTATCAAGACAAAGTCAAGAAAATAATGAAAGACGGTCATTCCTTAGAATTCGCTCTGAACAGATTTCTAGTAGACTATCAAGAGGCACGGTAGTGTCTCGCGCGCCAAGTTACGCGAACGGAGCGCCGGGACACGGCCGTGCCTCTTTTACGCGAGACGTCGTTATGAGAAATCCTTCGATTATCGGATCTCATTAACGACGGAACCGATCAAATTCTAAGTAGGCTTAATCGAAAGCTTGGGGTCGAATCATATAATGAAAGTGTTTTTATTTTTATTTTACGTGAACCACGAGCGGAGATATCGCGATGTAAAGTTTAAAATCATATAAAATGGGCAATTTTCACTTAAGAAACGTCATCGTCGCCCCAGCGAAAAATGTCCAGTTCGCTTTTTCGACGTAAGAGCGCCACTGTTATGCGGCGTCTGCACTGACTGAGCTGCACTGCTGAACTAGTGCAACTCAGGATAGTTATAATAAAGAGAACCGACCCATAATCTCAATGTGTTATCCAACGGATTTGGCGGCACCGGGGCACGCGTAGGGACCGTGCTAGACGATTCCCGTCAACCGGGATGTCCGGGTCGCGAAGATCGCAACACAGAGATGCGCCACGAGAACCAATGGGTTTGGCGGCATCAGGACATGCGTACGGACCGTGCCAGACGACTCCCGTTAACCGAAATGTCCGGGTCGCGAAAATCGCAACACAGACATGCGCCACGAGAACCAATGTGTTCGGCGGCACCGCGGTACGCGTAGGGATCGTGCCAGGCGACTCCCGTCAACCGGGATGTCCGGGTCGCGAAGATCGCAACACAGAGATGCGCCACGAGAACCAATGAGTTCGGCAGCACCGGGGCACGCATAGGGACCGTGCCAGACAACCCCCGTCTACCATAATACGGAACAGAATCAGAATCGTGCACATACGCGTTACCTTTCAGCCCAAACGTGTACGTTGGCTATGTAGTTCATGTGCACGTTTTCATGATATTAATGTTTTTGTCGCCAATTATCAGATTCATGAATTCATACTTTTTAAATAGAATTATTATTTATAATATTAACAAATCCCATTTTGACATGAAAAGTAGACGTAGCGAAATTTTTTTAAATAATATTTTGTAAAAACATAGAAACATCGAAATAATCGACGTCGAGATTCTTTCAAATCGCACGAAAAATCTACGTCTCAAAAAGGATATAATTATTACTACAAAATGTGTGAAATCCTAACAAAATTACCTTTTCAAAAAAAGGTACAAAAATGCGCCAAGTATACGCGCTCAAAAAACGCCTAAAAAATTACGCCTCAAAAAAGAATCCTTCTACAAAAGTACGCCTAAAAAAAGAACTCTTGTATTAATTACCTTTGTACAAAAAAGATTTTTCCTACAAAAAATGTGATATCAAGGAAATGCGCCAACTATAAAAATGGATAGTTCATAATACTCTTTGGTTAGTGTTTATAGTCTGTAAGAAATAAAAAAGATAATATAAAGCAAACAAATAAGTATTTTTATACAATTATTTTAATACAAATAAATATTTTAATATATAAATATTTAAATACTATACATAAATCTTTTATAAATAAATATATGATTGCACGCACGCACGCACGCAGTGAGAGAGAGAAAGAGAGAGTTAGGCAATTAAGATATTTATTCGGTATGAAAGATAATAATTTTAACACATAATTATTTGAATACAAATAAATTTTTTTTTAAATACTTGGCGCCGCCAAACCGAATAAATGTCTTAACTGCTTTAATATGTTAACAATCATTTTTTACTAACTAAATTACATACTAACTTATCAACTATGATAACAATAATTTATACATATACGCAGGAGGAGGAAAATACGAAAGACACACACACGCACATGCACACGCAAACGCACACGCACACACACACACGCACACACCACACACCTGCGCACGCACAAACACATTAAGAGAGAAAGTTAGACAATTAATTTATTCGGTTTGGCGGCGCCAAGTATTTAAAAAAAAATTTATTTGTATTCAAATAATTATGTGTTAAAATTATTATCTTTCATACCGAATAAATATCTTAATTGCCTAACTCTCTCTTTCTCTCTCTCATTGCGTGCGTGCGTGCGTGCGTGCAATCATATATTTATTTATAAAAGATTTATGTATAGTATTTAAATATTTATATATTAAAATATTTATTTGTATTAAAATAATTGTATAAAAATACTTATTTGTTTGCTTTATATTATCTTTTTTATTTCTTACAGACTATAAACACTAACCAAAGAGTATTATGAACTATCCATTTTTATAGTTGGCGCATTTCCTTGATATCACATTTTTTGTAGGAAAAATCTTTTTTGTACAAAGGTAATTAATACAAGAGTTCTTTTTTTAGGCGTACTTTTGTAGAAGGATTCTTTTTTGAGGCGTAATTTTTTAGGCGTTTAGAAATATACCGCATTGTGCAACAGGCGTGTCACCAGCGCAATTAATGTATAAGCGTAACTAACTTAAAAACAAGATTCGATTTGTTAAAACACGACACGAGAAAAGTTGTAGAATCAAGTCAGTACGATCAGCAGCGCTTCATGCACGGAAAGAGACAAGCAGAATTTTACATGGGAGACGTAATTTACGCTAAAGATTATCGCAAATACTCAACAGATAACGCGCGAGCAACAATTGTAAGCCAAATTTCACCGACAATGTACAACGTTAAATTCAAAGACGGTTTCGTAACCAAGCGGTATATTAATCAAATTGTTCGCACGGCGATACACCCGCAGCAAAAAAGAAGGAATCGGTCATCACGAGTGATAAACCTGTGATTTCCAGTGATAAAGTGATTTCTGGTAATAAACTGCACAGTAAGCGCAAAGATAGTAACGTGCCTGTTACTTCCCGACGTTCGCCCAGATTGGCAGAAAAGTACCGCGTAGAGCTCCCACCAAAAAAGGGGGAATTGTAATATATATGGATATTGTACAGACGCGAGAGAGCGAGCGAGAGCGTACGAGGGTGTGCGCGTATGAGTAGGGATGAGGCGAAGCGCGAGGACGCGTGCGCAAGAGAGTAGGCAGTAAGCTCTTAAGCGATCGTATCGGCGCTAGTCAGTAATCTTTCTTTAATAAACAGGACCATTAGTTGTTAATGTGAGTACACTTAATTAAATCGGTTGCTACATCCCCAAGTCGGCACGAATGCCGTACCCAACGGCTTAAACATTGCATATTACATTGTTACATTATAATTATATATAATTATATACGTAAAAGTCGTTCCTATTGCATTGCTAGAAGGTAGATGATAAGTGCATATGTATGTTTTGAAAATATTGTTTTAGAGTAAGATATTTTTGCATATCTTATTCTCAAGTTCCAAATCTAATGTTGTTGGAACAATTATATTTTCAAAAATTAATTTATTTCATCAAGAAGTACACTTTAGGGGGTTACTTATATATATGTATATTTCCAAGTGAATTTTACTTACGAGAAAGCTTTATGATCTTACGCGAATATGTTATGTTGTTATAACATACGAATAACAAGTGTTATTTTCATGTTATATTGCAACAAATGGTGTTTACTGAGAAACTGGTATATTACTGGTAACATTTTTGTAATATTACTTGTTACATCCGGTTACATTGTAATTATATAACAGTTATATAATTGTGTTTACTGGACCATGTTATTTTTTTATGTTCCTATATAACTCAAATAAATATAAAAATATAATAAAATAAAATAAAGTAAAATAATATTCTTAATGTTTATTGCAAATACATTGCTTTGCAATGTGAATGCAATATTACAGAGCAATCTTACCAAAAACGGATATTTTCTTATTGCTGCAATATTGTCATAATGTTGCAGATATGTTATGCAATCATTCTGCAATATTATAATATTGCGGTGCAATATTTCTGCAATCTTTCAGTGATGTGTGGGTGGTAACAGTTCCACTATCATCTGTGTCCGCATTAAGCTTGTGTTTTGCAGGCAGTGCGACTGTTTTCCTTGGGCCCACCTGACCCTCGAGGCTTATTCAGACTTAGATACACTGAATATAATAATCGGAATACGGCAATCAAAAATTCGAAACACTTATGGGCGCCAGGCGCGGAATTCTGCGCCACATAACAATCGCGATAATCTAATTCCTCGACTCACGCGTGCTTCAACGCATTTATTCAAAAAACACGAAAATAGATATCTCAGGCATAGATTGGTAAATGCGGGAGAATAGCATATCGCAGACCAAGAAACAGAATATTCAGTAACCATAAATATAAAGAACAATATATTTAAGGTAGAGATATACAAGGTCTGTCCCGATATGTGAAAGTGTGATTACGCGACAACTCTATACGGTAATAATTCCGTACTCGCGAATACAAGCGAGGAGGCTTTTGTCCCCTCAACGCGGCACGGTACGCAAGATTTAACCGTTGAACGGAAATTTCCTGAGTTTCCGCATTACTCTTACGAGAGTTCACTCGATATCACAAAAGAAAAGACAGATTACGAATCTTTACAATACATTCCGAAAGCGTTTCACGCGTTCGGCTGAATTCAACGACTCATTACAAGACTCTACGAGGCTAAACGCGGTATGAAATATTAACTAGCTTAATGCATCATTACAGCATTCGTCGAAAAGTTAACACGATACGACATAGTTGACTCACGGATTCGTACAATACGCTACGCGATTTTACACAAAATAACAATAATTCCGCGGACTTCGCGATCCGCGATTTTCGCAACCAACGACGGCACTTACAAAAATGACTGTCGGTGAGTTTGGCTATAGCGAGAGACCCCATTTGAAATAACGACGAGACCGGGCTGGCGTATCTCCTCGCGGAATAAACGGATCGTCCTTCGGCTCTGCTACCGATACATTAAGGCGCTACGTTCCTCATCGCTAGAAACCTGCTAGGAGGTCGCCGTGCCCGGTCCTGTTATCTTACTAATTATGCCGGAGTGGTGGCCTTATAAACTCCGTCTCGCGGGTCGTCGTCGATGTCGCCTGGCTTCCTGTGTTCCTCTCGCGGGACCTGAACGCTCTTGACGACGGCGATTTGGGGCTGGGAATCGAGAATGCTCCTCACGGCTTCGCATTTTATCCAGCAGCGAGTCTTCGAGACTTTCGCGGTGCTTCGCTGGGCCCTCCCTCTTCTCCTGCGCCATTCTGCGCCTAGGATCGATTATCGAAGTACCCTCGGATCTGATCTAGTGCGGTCAATAAAGGCGGTAATTCGGCTCCTGCTGAATTTGCACTCATCCTCCGTTTTCCGCTTGCCGCTCGTCGTTCCGAAACAATAGGCATAATTCAGACGACATAATAAGTTTCCGCGCAAAAGACGCGGCAACGAATACACTTAAGGAGGAAATCGCCGCCTTCTCGCTTCGCGGGCGCAATCCTGATCCCTTTGTGCCCCTCTCGGTCAGGCGAGCCCTTGTAACGGACAATGTCACGTCACAACGCAGAGTCTGCAGACATAACATAAGAGCAGATTGTTGCCAAAAACCGAGCAGTCTGCTGACATAACATATCGACAGACTGTAAGCAGAAATTGAGCAGAATCTGCGCAATGCAATCTGACAACAGATGTGTAACAGAAACTAAGCAGAATCTGTCGTTTCTATCTAATACGATAGTACCGAACTCAGCAAAGGAAAATAACTTGTTTTTCACTTTTGCATTGATTGGAGCAAAAACAGCCTTTTTTTAACATTGTTCTTTGTTAGGCCGGCTTCACACCTTAGCAGAAAAGTAGAAAATAGAAAAGCGGAAGCAAATCAGAACTCTTACTCATAGTAGGCAGTATGTATTGGTATATACTATTACATACTACTTACTATGAGTGAGAGTTCTGATTGGGCTTCTGCTTTTCTGCTTTCTGTTTTTTGCTAAGGTGTGAAGCCGGCCTTTCCTCTCTGCCGATAAAATTTGTAGCCGGCATTTGACAAAACCCGATCGATCAGATTTGACTATCAGAGTTGTTGGTTATTTGTTGCAAATACAAGACTTATTGGCTTAACTTTTGTAAACGGGGAAATACAGATAAACGATCAAAATTAATATTAAATTTGATTGAACCAGACAAAAACTGGCCAGTATACGATATTAAATTTTGTCACACTTATGATAAAAATATTTACATTTCATTTCTTTATTTAAAAAAAATTGTAATTATTATTTATAGTGTGAAATTTTTTGTTTGTTTTAAGTACATACAACAAAGCACGGAAGGTGCTTTGCACCAATCTTCAAAATGATTAAGATTGAACAGTATGGGCAGAAGTTAATGATATAGGTAATTCCCAGATAGCCAAGCTTACTAAAGCAAATTTTGCTAAAAGCTTGTTAAGAAGTTTTGTAAGCAAAAAGACACCAAATTTGATACAAAATTGTGCTACATAAAATAACAAATTTTCATCAAAAACATACCAAAATCTCTTGGCATACTGTGCTAGCAAATAGTCACCAAATCCCGAGCAAGATTTACTGTTACAACTTGATGCCAAATTGTTACCAAAAAACGAGCAAGACAGTTTGACACCAACTTATCATCAAAAAACAAACAAGGTTTATACAATAGAGTTTGTCATCAAATTGTCGCCAAAAAGCGAGCAAGGTTTGCGGACATAACTTGACACCAAATTATCGCCAAAAAGCGAGCAAGGTCTGCGCATGCAGTTTGACGCCAAATTGTCGCCAAAAAGCGAGCAAGGTCTGCGCACGCAGTTTGACACCAAATTGTCAGCAAAAATGGAACAAGATTTGTCGTTTTCTAATAGTCATTTATAATTAAACATAGTGACAGAGATCAGTATTAAAAACGCCATATTTTATTATTTAAACGCACAGGTGAATGCGCAAAATAATCTCAATTTCTTGTTACAGAACCTTCTAAAGAATTTTTAATACTGACCACTATTACACTGTCTAATTATCCAGTGAGAATTATTGAGAGCTAGAGCTCTTTACGAGCTGTTTAAGAGAACTTTTTGAATACATCATTAATATCTCTTAAAAATTATATCAATAAGTTATCGCATATAAGTTATCTTTGAAAAGAGCTGTATATGATCTCTATTAATGACCTCTATATGATCTCTGAGCTCGCAATCTTGTATAAGTTTCGCTCACGCTGCTAGGAGTCGCAAGGGCTATACGCTTTCACGTAAGTGAAATCCGTTTGATTTGAATATACATATATACAAGCTTAAAATTCGTGTCTAGTCTAATTGAATTATGAAACTGATTTGAAAATTAATTTTTGAGAACGCAATCAGTGTTGTTCTCAGTAACGATTTTTCGCACATGTGCACATTGAATGTAATTTCAATGATAAATAAATATAAAATAAGTGGTTCTTCAAAGATCTTATTCCATTTTTGCCGATAATTTGGTGTCAAATTGCGTGCACAGACCTTGCTCACTTTATGTCAACAATTTGATGTCAAACTGCTTACGCAAACTTTGCTCGGTTTTTAGCGACAATTTGCAGTTAAGTTATGTCAGCAAGCTTTGTCAGCAAAACACAAGCTGATCACAGACACTATAGTATTTGATACCAAGATACTATAGTATTTGATACCAAGTTTTGAGTGAATTTGGTGCCAATTTGATGGCAATGTGCTGACAAATTGTTTATTGGGTTGTAGGAAAAGAAAGAGAAATCTGAAATATGTGACAGATTCATCTAAAGATGAATATAATCTTCATCATAATGTTAAGAAGAGTTATACATCAAGTCAGCTATTGTCTAACGGCAGTAAAAATGAGGAAATGCAAGAAGAAGATTTTCAGGCCAAAGTTGCATTATTACTATCCAAGAAAGATAATAAAAATCCAAAGGTTTCTCAAAACAAGGAAATTTCCATGATGATTAAAAAGAATTTGATCAATAAATTTTTTTTGTTTTAGAATAAATACTACCGAGCAGATACATATTAATGTCTATAATTTCATTTTCAAGGGGATTTTCAAATCCATGAAACTAATACGAAGAAATCCTTTTACAAAAATTCAATACCGTGGATGGCTACAGGATGGCTACCTTAAAAAATGTACAATTATGCATATTTTTTGTTAACATCTTTATTAATTAATGAAGAAAGTTACATTTTATGTACTAAATAATGTATAAGCGTATTTCAGTTTTGTTTTTTTGTGTATCTTTAACGTAATACATACTTAATAAAACGGAATCTTATGTATATATATATATATATATATATATATATATATATATATTAGGTGCGCAAAAAAGTTCTGGGCTTTTTTTGTACAAAATTAAATTTTTATTTAAAAACAACTAAATAATATTAATCAGCGAAATAGTCTCCGTTTGCATCGATGACCTTTTGCCATCTTTCAGGCAGCTTGCGAATTCCCTGATGATAGAAGTTTATCGGTTTCGAGGCGATAAACTCTTCAATGCATTCTCGTATCTCTTCAATTGTCACGAAGTGTGTATCAGCCAAGTGATGCTGTAGCGACCGGAATAGATGATAATCAGAAGGCGCCATGTTTGGACTATACGCCGCGTGCGGGAGAAGTTCCCAGCCAAATGTAAAAATATGATCTTGAGTCGTTTTTGTAGTATGTGGTCGGGCATTGTCATGAAGCAAGATCACATTACGACGTCCTTGCCCAGTAAATGGCCTCTTTTCCTCCAACGCTTCGCTCAAATTGGTCAATTGTTGTTGATAGCGGTCTGCTGTAATTGTTTCACCCGGCTCTAACAATTCATAATGCAACACACCTTTCCAATCCCACCAGATGCAGAGCAAAATTTTCTTGCCGTGAATATTGGGCTTTGGCGTCTATGTCGAAGCTTGACCCTTATCAACCCATGACTTTTTGCGCTTGGGGTTATCATAAAGAATCCACTTTTCATCGCCCATAATGATTTTGTGCAAAAAACCCTTTTTCCGGAACTTTGAAAGCAAAGCAAGTGCGGTGTTACGCCGTCGATTTTTGTTGTCTTCGGACAGTTGATGCGGAACCCATCTGCCTTCCTTCTGAATTTTTCCCATCGCATGTAAACGTACGGAAATGGCTTGCCGTGTAACACCAAGCTGTTGTGCAAGTTGGTTTTCAGTTTGCGCAGAGTTTATATCCAGCAATGCTTGCAGTTCATCCGTTTCAAAATGTTGAGGGCGTCCAGTACGCGGTTCGTCTTTAAGACTAAAATCTCCTTGACGAAATTTTTGATACCATCGTTTACACGTAGAATGGCTTACTGCGTTCTCGCCATATGCAGCACAAATCATTTCAGCGGCTTCAGCAACATTTTTTTTTTCAGATAAAACGCAAAGTGGATGGAAAATCGAATATGCTCTTTTGTTATAGCCATCGTGAACGCTACTTAATTTTGAAGTTAGGCGCATCAAGTGTTGCCAACCGCATGGCATTTTAAAAGACCAAATATCAAAACTTTGAAACCGCAAAAGAGTGAGAGAATATGTAAAATTTAAATTGTGATTTCGGTTGTATGAAATCTAAAGCCCAGAACTTTTTTGCGCACCTAATATATATATTTTTTTTAACGCTTTTAAAAATGTATTTTTAAATATTTTTCAAAGAGAATGCGTTACTAGTATTAAATCGTATCGGACCATAACCTAACCACCTTCATTCCAATCAGCAAAACAATATTTAAAAAACATTTTGAAAAATATTTGAAAAATATTAAAAAATACATTTTTAAAAACGTTAAAAATAATGAGATTAGTTTCCTTTTTTTTCATTAAAGAAACTTTTTTTTAACGTTTGGAAAAATATCTTTGTAATATTTAATAAACGTCTGTATAATATTTAAAAAAATGATTTTTAAAGATTTGTTCTAATGTTAGGAAAATGTTCTTTTTAATATTTAAGGAATCTATATTAAAAAAGTTTTTTTAATACTGTTTACGATGAAATCGAAGGGATCAGGATTCACTCCAGTGATTCTCATTGGCGGGACAAACTGTAGGTGATGGATGACGAACTGTGCACTCTTAACTAAGTTTGCCCAAATGCTGTTTATTATGACGAATTACAATGGTAATCCATGAGCCACGAATATTTTTGAAAACGCCTGTCGGGAGGATCTGACTGTATCCTCGCAAAGCTTTTACGTGACTGACTGAAGCGCGAACCGGCGCTGACGCAAGACATTCTTCTGTCTCATGATTTTCAGTTCGCAGCCGCGTGATTTCGGCTAACGGAAAAGCCGCGCCTGTTACTCTATCTCATTTAATTCTAAACAAATACAAATAATTCATACATGTATTTAAATCAAGAGCATCTATTTCCACATAAATTAGATGCCTTATTGAAGTTATATTCAACGCACATACGCGAAGAAGCGTTGTGCTTTGATTAGTTAAAGGACAAACTTTAAGCTTATTTATATACTTTCCGAAAAGGACTTTACTTACGAGAAAACGAATAGCTCTTGCGACTCCTAGCATGAACCGAAACGTTTCTTCAAAAATTATATAAAATGATTTATTAAAGTAAAATCAATATTATATAAAACATTAAATAAATGTTACCTAAATATTTTTCTTACATTTGTATTTTTATATTAAGAATTAATGTATTATAACTATTAAATAAACATTAAATAAACGTTTTATAATTATTTCTTTAAATTGTTATTTGAAATAAATAATTAATGTAAAATAATGTTTAATAAATATTATTTGCATAATAAATAGTAATAAATAGTAAAAATAATTCAAAATAAATATTTGAAAAACATTTAAAAAACATTGTCTTCTGATTGGGATGTTAGCGCCTCATTATTAGGCTTTAGTTTTCAATACGTCTCATTTTGTCAAAATGTAAACAACATGGATTCATTATGGCAATCATAAAAGCATAAGAAATCGTGGAGTAAGCCCGGCCGTGCATCAATATCAACAGCGAAGACAAATATTCATGGATCAAAGCTCATACTTTGTATTTGGTGGGATCAGCTAGGTGCAGTATATAAGCTGCTAAAACTGAATGAAATCATCACGGAGGATCGCTACCGACTACAATTGCGTTTGAGCCGAGCATTGAAGGAGAAACGGCCAGAATATAAGCAGAGACATGACAAAGTGATTTTGCAGCACGATAATGCTCGACCACATGTTTCAGTGCTAGTCAAAAACTACTTGGAAACACTCAAATGGGATATCCTACCCCGCCGTATTCTCCAGACATTGCTCTTTCTGACTATCACTTGTTTTGATCAATGACTCATGGCCTGTCTGAGCAGCACTTCCGTTTTTACGAGGAATGCAAAAAATGGGTCGATTCTTGGATTGCCTCTAATGACCAATCGTTCTTTCAACGTGGAATTCGTATGCTGCCAGAAAGATGGGAAAAAGTAGTGGCTAGTGATGAACAATACTTTGAGTAATCAATCTGTTACCATTTTTGCACAATAAAGACCCAATTTTCACAAAAAATCCTTTAAAACTTACTTGTACCCCGCAATATATAAACAGTGAGATCGAACATAAAGTCTTACTTAAATCTAATTTATATTTACAGTAGAGCAAAAGCATACTTGTAGTGACACTTGAATGTATAGTTTGGCCTAACATGGGGTGAGGATGTTTTGCAAATAAAAATAATAACTGAAATAAATACATGTGTGTATTTATTTTATACATAACCATTACAATTAAGTATACCTCCTTCCTTTTAACTTAATTCTATTATTAGCACTAGTTTAAATATTCTATTATTCTAATCTTCTAATCTTCAAAATATTCTAATTCCCTTCATTCCCTTTTTCCTTCCTCTTTCTTCCCTTGTTTCCCACCCTCTTTTTTCTATTTTCTCTTCCCTTCCCTTTCTTAGATTCTGAAAGAAATCGTATCAATAAAATTTGCCAGAGAGCTGAAGCTGTACTAGAATTCAAGCAGCTCAGAAATTGGCTTGTACAAAATGGGCCATTACGGTTCCGATCACAGATTTTTTAAAATAGTGTTGCTCTTTGGCTCAAGAAGGTGGTATTGCCAAATGACATGATCAGGAGATTGCCTCGCGTCTCTGCAATCACACTCACGAGAGTCCACAATGCTGTGGTACCAAAGACTCTCAGCCAATAACGTATGTCCCGATCTGAGCCTGTTCAAAGAGACTACGCCCTATGTCCAATATCTATCTTGTGGAACCAAGGTTTTCTCGTAGGTTTGAAGTAATTCTTAAAGTATATTGATCTTCTGTGCCCCCAAATGCAGGGCCATTTCATATTCAAATTCGAGAAGAGTTCATCTTTCCATACAGCTTTGAAGTCGCTAAATGGACGCAATAGCTCTGTGTATTCTACTACAGTGACTGCATTCTTGGCTGCTCTATCTGCCCTCTCATTGAGCTCAAAGTCTTTGTGTGCTGGAATCCAAAATAGGGATACATTTTTACCCTGAAGTTTAAGTTCATACAGACAATCAAGAATTTTCCAAATTGTGATCTTTTCTTATAGTTTTTACCAGGTAGCAGGGATTCAAGTACACTTTTATCCGAGAATACACAAATATTCTGCAATGGATTATTATAAAACTTTAATGATTGCCATTGTTTCACATAAAAAAATCAAAGCTTTATTAGATGTACAAAAAAGATGACAAATATTTTTGGATGCATTCAATATTGTAAAACAAAGGGAAAATCCTTGGATTTAGAAGCATCCGTAAATAGCCTTTCTTGGTTATGAGACGCAATGAACAACGACCCAAACAGTCGATCAGGATTATCGCTATCTTACAAAAGTTTACCTCTGTGAAGGGAAATCTAAGGAAATAATTTAACTTCTCGAGAATAGATACAGAATACTGGAATCTCCAATGAGAAAATTAAATGTGCAAAGTCGATATTTTTGGAATAAAAATTTAATAAAGGAGAAGGAGGAAATCTCTGAACCCTCATAGAGTAATTTAAAATATCAAACCTTTTTGATAGTATTGGGGAAGAAGATGATTAGAATATGAAAATGTTTTAGAAATGTAGTTTTGACCTAAATAATTAATCCTCTTTATTAATGGAGGCTCACAAGCTTTGCAAGCATCACATTTATTGGGATTGACTTTCTATACCCTAAAGATAATCTAATCACTTGATTTTGGATTCCTTGAATTTGGTTCCACAAGTATTAAGGTACATTATTTCAAATCATTTGATGCATACTCTATACGTGATCTAATCAAGCTTCTGTAGATTTTTAACAAAAAATTGAGATCTGAACCCCACCAAGTCGTTCTTAAAAATTTTATAACGTTCAGAGATTTGTGGCAGCTATTGAGAATTTTTTCGAAGTGACTATTCCATTTAAGATTATTCTGCAAAGTAACTCCGAGAAAGGAGACTTTAGGACAGGAGACGATCGTATGTTTCCGGATCAATATAGATCATTAGAAGTTCTGTTTAAACTTTATTCTACTAAAAATACAAAGCTCATTTCTCAGGGGCTAAGCTCAAGCCTAATTTATCGATTCAGACTGTACAATTGACTGTTGATTCTAGAACGTCCATAGAAATCAAGGTTTGTCTATGGGATGCATACAAATAAATATCGTCCGCAAATTGCAGAACCTTAATGCTGGGCGATTCTTTTTTCAAGAAGTCTTCTAAATCGAATATAGAATGTGGCTTAAAACCCAACCATATGGAAGACCTTGGTTCACAGATCTGATTTCGTCTATCTCATTAAAACAAAAATGAACCTCTCTGTCCAAAATTAAATTATGAATGAATTTAATAAAATATTTCTGAATGGCAAGCTTAAGTAATTTTTCAATCAAAATATCATTTAAAACATTGTCGTACGCACTTTTAATATCCAGAAAGATCGCTTCAGTATCCACATTCTCATATCATTTGCAAAGAATATCAGAGATTAAAATCAAAACATTGTCTAGGCACGATCTTTTATTCCTAAATCCAAATTGACTATTCGGAAGTTTGCGGTTTCTTTCTAGCCATTTATAAATGCGATTATTGATCATTCTTTCTAAAACTTTTAGTGAACATCGAACCATTGAGATAGGTCGAAACTTTGTTGAGTCCTTTTTGAGAATAAAGAATACATTCCTCTTCCATTCAGATGGAAAATTTCCAGTACTAATTATTTTGTTATAAAGGATAAGAAGACATTTTTTAAACTCAATAGATAGTAGTTTGATAACACAGCCCTACAAAAAAAAAGTGATCCGAAGGACCATATATCCTTATGTATTTTGACCCGCTGAATCCGAATCCAAAGTCAGATTTGTCAGAGAGGCTCGTTTTTTCACCCCTATAACCTAACCTTTTTTTAAGTTAGGTTAGTTAGGTTTTAGGGATGATAAAACGAGCCTCTCTGACAATTCTGACTTCGGATTCGGATTCAGCGGGTCAAAATACATAAGAATATACTGGTCTGGTATGTCGGACAGACCACTTCTTTTTTTTGTGAGGCTGTGTAATCAGTAAGCACTGTTAAGATAATTAGTAGTGTGATAATCAATCCCATCAAGGCCCGGGCTCAATTTGGGGGTTGTATTGTCAATCGCTAGGATGACTTCCTCTAAAGTGAACGGAACTTGAGTCGCGTCTGTATTTATAACTATGTCGGGAGGTTCAGTAGGGCACCAAGAAGGTCCCAAAGATTCAATCTGATTGCGCATCGCCGATACAGCTTCATCGTTGTAAAAATTTGAAGTCTCTTTCCTGTGAAATTTGTTACTCATTGCTCTAATCTCCGACCAAACATACTTCATGTTAATGTTCTACCGAGAGAGTCACAAAATTCTAAGAAATACTATTTCTTTCTGGTCTTAAAATATGATCTAGCATTATTATCCGCCTGCTTTTACTTAAGAAAATTCTCTCTTGTATTTGAATATTTAACTTTGAGGAAAGTCATTTTTCTAAGTCTGATGAGCTTTTCACATTCCTCGTTCCATCAAAGACTCGATTTAAATTGAGGCAATTTATACATACATCTCATAGCATGTGGTGTATAGATTCATTAATTAATCGATAATTGACATAAGCGAAGTATATTTGATCTGAATATCAAACGAGCTATTAATAACTATCTTTTTACATTGAGCGGCGTGTGTAGACCAAAATTTCTTCACTTGAGACCATTTAGTTTTGGCTGAATGAATTCTGGTCGATGTGTGAAAACGAAATATATTATATTTAGAACCCATCACTTCAATTTTAAGAGATCCTAAAGTGCTGTTTCACTAATCAAGTATAATTAATTTCAAATTCATTAATCTTTTATTGGCCTTTACAGATTTAAAATCCAGAATCAAAATACAGACAATAACATTCGGTATGTGAACTAATCTACTGCTATGTTTTAGAGTCAACATTAAAGAATAATACTCTGTTTTTGACTAAGCCTAGATGCTTCAATAAAAAAGTTTAATTCATTTAAAGATTTCGTATGTAAAAATTTTTGTCTGCATGCGAAATCGGTGGAAAGGTAAAACATAGCAATAGATTAGTTCACGTACGCAGTGTGTTATTCTGTATTTTAGTCAGTCCGTTAATTTAGTATGTCAGTTTGTATTTTAATTCTGAAAAAGGATTTTTAAATGTGTCAAGGCAATTAAAAGATTTAATAAATCGAAAATTAATCATACTTGATCGGTAATACAGCACTTTAGGACTCCTTTAAAGGTATGCTGCCATGTTCTGTAATACATAAAAATTACCATTTTCGTAGTTCAAATCGTACTCCGTGTTAACCCTTTAGCTCCCAAAGTAGCAAATTTGCTACATTAACTTTAAAGTGAATTTAAAAACATATAAATTTTTTATATTAGCCTCTTAGATGTGTCAACTAAACCTAGATGTACTGTTTTTTCATTCAGTTCTTACTGTTATTATTGTTAAAAATCATGTTTTTTCAAATACAATATCACAAAATTTCAGAATCGTAAAACAGCATAAAAAGCTCATTATGAAACGATAGGTAAAACTTTTTTTTAATAATATTTTATAATGAATTCTTGAAAAGTAGAGTTGAAATTATGTAAAGTTTATTACAGTTAAAATTATGATCTGTGGGATTTTTTTAATTCTTGTGTAGCAAATTTGCTACAATGGGCATTCATTGTATAATTATAAAATCGTCAAAACAATGATAAGTAAACCCCACTTTATTCATTTCTTGTAGTTTTGTACTTAATGACTATACGTAATGATAAATGTAAACAAACAGTTTACAATTATTAACACTATGTAAGAACAAGAAAAGTTCGAGTGTCAAGGTTCACTTTTTGTATATAAACTAAAAGATGTTGTTGCACACGTCATTTATATTTCAGAATATTATAAACCCCAAACAGTACAAAAGAATTTATTTAAAGAAAGAATTAATTTTTTTAAATAGAAAAAGTATTATATATATAGAAAAGTATATATTTTTAAATAATTTTTTTTTAAACCCTAAACGCCCAATATAGCAATTATGTTACATTAAAAAAAACCATTTTTAGTTCTCAAATAAAAAAAAGTTTCAAACAAAAAGTCATATTTATCATTTTCTATAACATATTAAAAGGGTAGAATTTTTTTCTAACGTTTAAGAGGTCTGGGCGTTAGAGGGTTAAATTGATAAAACCTAAAATCCTAAAATCTCCACGATAACAATGTATACAAAAATAATCCCAAGGAACTCCAATTTCATATGGAAAATAATTACTAAATTATAGTTTTCTTTACCTACTTCTACCTCAATATAGTCTCGAGAAGCAGACGAGCTGTCAACTCATCATAACATATACTTCATACAAAAGCTGTACAGTTTATAGAAATCAGAAAATGAGTTTCCTAGGACTGAATTCTCTTGAAGAATCTTATCGAACCCTCCAAACCGAGAATTTAAAGTCTAATGTAGACAGTACAGTTAGTAGTACGATTCGAGCAATTATGTGGGTGCGAGCAATTATAGGGAAAGAAGAGCAAAAAATAACAGTTTATTAGTTATTTTTGCGTATATTTTAATTCTGCAAAAGGATTTTGTAGTCTGTAAAGCCAATTTGATAATTAATAATATTATAGCTTTAAATTCCGGTCTACATTATCGATGTCGATCAAGTTCGAACGTCACTCCAGCATCCCTTTAATTGGTAAGTGATCACTCCCCCAAGGATCCTGGATAACCTTCCAATGTGCAGTAAAGAATGTATTACTGTTAGAAATAGTCAGCTCAATAGCCGAATTATGTGTTTGGAATGAGCTGATTCGCGTAAGTGATCCGTCATTTAAACATTGATATTCTAGATCATCAATGATTTCAAATAACTTAACTCCCTCTTTATAAGATTTAGAAATACTTAATTAATTAACAAATTGGCTTTACAAAATCCTTTTGCAGGATTAAAATATAAGCAAAAATAACTAATATACTGTTATTTTTCGCTCTTCTTTCCCTATAACGCACACACACAATTGCTCGAATCGTATTACTAACTGTACCCTACAACATATGATGTGAGTTGAGATTTCCATCTATTATAAACTCATAGTGAAATTGTGCAAAGAAGGTTCTCCATTCGTCCTGACAGATTGACACGTTAGGTGGTTTGTAAATCGATATAACTGTGATAGGTCTATTGCTTATAAAAATATTCACCGCACAGACTTCTAACTTATTGTTTGCGTTATATAAGTTATCCAAGATATATTTAATTCTGTCTTTAATTAGAAGAGCAACTCCTCCTCCATGTCTGTCAATTCTTAATCGTGTTGAAACCTCTAAGTAGAAATTTCTCATTATCTTTTAACCAAGTTTCGGAAAGTAAAATAATCTCAAAGTCTGCAGATCTTTTTTCCAATTCGTAGCGCTTATTTCTAATATTCTGACAATTCCATTGCAAAATATTAAACATAGTAGACATTACTGAGCGGCTTGAGTAGAGAAGGAGTTACTCTGCACATTAGTATCAGATTCTCTTACACTCACTAACGCTTTTTGTAAAATCAGACAGAAAAAATCATGTAGAATCTTTTTAATTTTAGATATCTCATCGATAGGAAAGATAGCGTCATACGGATGTTTTTTAGTATTATTCAGAATTGATATCTTAACTATTTCTGCTACACTGAATAGATGCCTCTGGAAAGATGATTTTGGTGGATTCCCTCGAAGAATTAATTGAATGTCAGATTCATTGTTTTTAGAAGAGTTTCGCCTCAGTAGAAGGAATTCATTCCCGGAAAGATTTGCTACCGACATAGAAGCAGGAGGAAGACTCTCAGGCCCCGAGAGCCTTCAAGATTAGAGAGCCCTGTGTAATGAGGTTTTTGGCAGTATTGAAATCTATATTTTGCGTAACCATAAGTTCAGTAATTCTTTTCTTTGAAGTAACTTCAGAGCATTCCTTGGCCAGTGACCGATGATTGCCGTTACAATTGATGCAATTCGTAATATTCGAGCATTCCGTAAGGTCCGAATGATTGTCTATTCCACAAGTGAGACACTTGGCACTATTTATACAGAATTTCGTAGAATGATTGAGTTGCCACAGATGAAACATTGTCTTATACCTGGGATATAAAGAGTCATCTTTAGTCTCGACCTCTACATAAATATATAAGATGGGATATAATTTGAACTCAAGTACAGTCTAATAGCCGTCGAATCTGCAAAGCCTGCCACTCCATCTTTGTAGATTCTGGTTCTAATTGTAAATCTAAAAGTATCTTCTTTTTCAAAAGTTAGGTTAGGTTGAGGTTACCCTCTACAAGTTCCGTCTAAATATCTTCATTTGAGGCTTCCACTGGGATTTTTCTGATGACTACCTTTCTAAAAATCATATACCATGGAATCATGATTTTTAATTTTGAAGTTAGCACAAACTTGTTATTAATGGCATTGTTTGCAGTTTCTTTATCCGGAAACGTAACTAGCCATTTGTACCTGCTTATATGCTCTAGCAAGAAAAAGTTAACTCCTAGCTGCAATAGTAGTCTTAATACTTCTATATCCATCGGTGGTTTTATTAAAGTTTTGATATTATCCGGTTATTTCCTCTGTCACTTTAAGCGAAACGCCTTAAATGGTCCTATATCCGACTTTATGTATTTCCAAGACTCCTTACCATTCATTAAATTAACATCTTGCATTTTCCTTTTGATTAGGGACTGACAATGTAAAATGGGACTGCGAAGCATCAATATGAACAAACTTTTTTTTGTTATTCGAATTACGGTTGTTCATCACTGCTCTCTTCTTGGACACTTTAGAGGAAGGCATCTCGGAATCTTCCTTCTTTTTCTTCTTATTCTTGACTAGAGAATTTGGAGCATTTACTTCAACAGAATTGACATTCAGATTTATGTCCACATCTTCATTTCAGTCCGTGAATAACTCATAGTAGTGGGATGCCTCTCCCACCCTTAGGAGGGTGAAGTTAGAATCCTGTTCGGCTGTTATTTCCAACCAAATACTTTTAAATACATTGGCGTATCAGATCCTTCCAGAGTAAAAGGAAAGAAAATGGATTCTCTTACCAACATCGATATTTATAGTCACAAGTCAAATCAAGAAGCTCTATCTACTCAATACTCAGAATCCACGTGAGAGCCGTCTGTTCTCGATGGCGGTCCCGTCATCAATCTGTCTGTTTTAGAATAAGATTTTTGCACATCTTATTCTCAAGTTCCAAATCTAATGTTGTTGGAACAGTTACACTTTCAAAAATTAATTCACTTCATCAAAAAGTACACTTTAAAAGGTTATTTATACATATTTCCAAACGAATTTTACTTATGGTCTTATGCGACGCTAACGACGTCGGCGAAACAGCAATTTTATAACCCTATATAAACAGGGTGTTTCTTAAAAACCGTCCACTAATTACATAGCGTTATTTCTTATAAAAAATTGAGTCGAAAAGACCTGAATAATTTTTTTCTATACTGATTAATAAAGCAGTAATTAAATAAAGTTAATGCAATCAGCATCGTTCTTTAAACAGATATGTACCAGGCAGCACACATTCGTTTCGCAAACGTTTCATCAACGTTTTTACGAAACGTTTAATAACCATTTCATAGAAACGTTTCTTCAAGGTAAAAATGTCCATCGAAAAAACGTTAAAAGAAACGGTTTATTTTTGGAAAAAAAAACGTTAATGACACTGTCTAAAAAAGTTTTTTCATGAATAAAAATATATATTGTGCTTCCTTTTTTATAAGTCTGAATATAAAACACAATGTTATTAACATATAGCAAAATATATGTATATTGACATATACTTTCTAAATAAAATTTTTGTGTAATCAATAATAATGACAAATGTTGTTTTAAAATGTAGCAAAAGTGCTATAGAACTTCTTTAGTAATTTCGAAGATAGTATTTCTTATTGTTTTTTATTGCACAAAAATCATGTTTAGAAAATATCAATGTGAAAATATCTTTTTGTGCCTTATCTTAAATAATGTTGTGTTTTTATATACAAAAGTATTATATTCAAAAAAATTTTTTAAATATTGTTATTGCTAATTTAGAAAATTTTATATACAGTGGCACAAAAAAACGGGACAAAAATTTTGACCGAATTTTTAGGCAATTTTCAAAGTGACATAACTTTGCGAAAAATCATCTAAATTGCATGAATTTTTTTTAAATTAAAAGTTAAAATCTCAGCTTTAAAATGGTGTATATATTTTTTTTATTAAGGACATTGATGCAACAGGAACCCCTTAAATTAAAGGGCACATTTGAGATTTTAAAATTAGCCAAATTTGGAAGTGTGCACGGACCATTTCTTCTTCAAACCTTGATAATTCGGTAAAAAAAAATTGCACAGCGATTAGCAACCACTCAAATTAAAGGGGAAAAATTAGGATTTTATTTGATGTATATAACATTCTCGAAAAAAAATTATCCAAGTCCGTGCACACTTCCAAACTTGGCTAATTTTAAAATCTCGAACGTACCCTTTAATTTAAGAGGTTCCTGTTGCATCAATGTCCCTAATAAAAAAAAAATATGTACACCATTTTAAAGCTAAGATTTTTAACATTTAATTTAAAAAAAATTCATGCAATTTGGATGATTTTTCGCAAAGTTACGTCACTTTGAAAATTGCCTAAAAATTTAGTTAAAATTTTTGTCCCAGTTTTTTTGCGCCAGTGTATATAAAAAAAGACCAACTGTTGGAAATAGACATCATAGGGTGCGCATCAGTTTTGTCTGTATGAGTAGTTCAGGAGGCGCTGTGATTACTTCTTCTTGACTATATATATATATATATATATATATATATATATATATATATATATGTATATATAATGGGTCTGGGAAAAAGTTCGTGTCGTTTTTCTCGATAGAGGGCGTCAATTGCAAATAACTCAGGAAACACAGATCGCAGCGACACCACTAAACGCTCGTTGGAAAGGTGACCCTTCGAGCGTTACTTTGAGTGTATAAACATTGAAATTGGTGCAATAGTTGGAAAGTTGTTTACATTTGAAAATGGAGAGAAGTAATGAAAAATTGCGCTATATTTTGCAATATTATTACGACAAAGGGAAGAACGCTGCGCAGGCTTGTGAAAAAATTTGTGCTGTGTACGGTGAAGGTACTTTATCAAAATCCGCTGCGCGGAAATGGTTCGCTCGCTTTCGTTCTGGTAATTTTGATGTGAAAGATGCGTCACGCTCTGGTCGTCCGATCACTGAAAAAGCTGATGAAATTCTTGAAAAAGTCCAGCAAGATAAGCATATCAGCAGTGTCGATATTGGTATGGAGTTAGGCATTGACCACAAAACTGTTTTGAACCATTTACACAAAGCTGGCTACAAAAAGAAGCTCGATGTATGGGTTCCTCATGAGTTGAGCGCGAAAAACATGATAGACCGAATTAACATCTGCGATGCGCTGCTGAAACGCAATGAAATCGAGCCATTTCTGAACCGTGTCATAACGTTCGCGAAGCCAGGATTGACGCCGAAAAAGGTGATGCTGTGTGTGTGGTGGGACTGGAAGGAAATCGTTCACCATGAGCTACTTCCAGTTGGTCAGACGATTAATTCTCAACTTTACTGTGGACAACTAGAGAGATTACGCCAGGCAATCGAAAGAAAACGGCCCGAATTGAATAACAGGAAAGGTGTTGTCTTCCATCATGACAACGCCCGACCACACACTTCTTTGATGACCCGTCAAAAATTGCGAGAGCTTGGTTGGGAAGTTTTAATGCATCCACCGTATAGTCCAGACATAGCACCCTCTGACTATCACTTGTTCCGATCTCTGCAGAATTCTCTCAATGGAATTAAGCTAGTTTCAAAAGAAGCCTGTGAAAACCACTTGATTCAGTTTTTTAACCAGAAACCACAGAAGTTCTTCACCGATGGCATCATGGCTCTACCCGAAAAATGGCGAAATATTGTCGATAATAATGGAGCATATTTGGTTTAAATAAATTCATTTTCACACTATAAGAAAACCAGTTGAATTTTACTAAAAAAACGCCACGAACTTTTTCCCAGACCCAATATATATATATACGGGGCATTCTTTGTGAAAAAGGCCACCCACCCTGCCCATTTCAATTTTTGAGATAAAAAATTCTGCATGGGCTTAAAATTTTCGTTGAAATCTCTATTTTTTTATACCGTGTGATAATTTTTGACATGAGAAATGGCGGCTGCAAAATGGCGATTGGAAGGAAAAAATGACATAAAAAATTTGAGAAATGTCGAAAATAAACGTGGTAGCGGCTTGTTTTTGGCGGCCGTATTACTAAAATATGTATTTGCAGTATTTTACAAATTGTCTGGTTAAGAATCTGACGTAAGATTTCCAAAGTTCAAAATAGTGGATCTAATATAGCGATCAAAATTCTAAAATCTTTCTAAACTTCTTAAAAATTATATTATTTGAAGAGTTCCCACCTTTTCACAAATTGGAGCTTTTGCTACAGTATAATAATGAGTACATACCACTAATATAATACATACCACTATTATGGTGAATAACGTAAGAAAATCTTTTAAGAAAAAGTGCTAAACGTTTATTCAATAAAACTGTAGTTTTCTTGTACGATTCGCTTGGTTTTTTTATACTATGTTTGGTTACCGTCGGCATCAGCATTACCCGATACAAAGGCCCAATAAAGCTAATAATTTAAATATAATAAATAATAAAATAAATAATTTTACATGTCTCGGCCATTAAGTTGAATCCGCTATTTTGAATTCTGAAGATATAACATCCAATTCGTAATCAGCGACCCCAAAAATCTCTTACTAATTTTCATGAAGCTTAGAAAGATTTCAGAATTTCGACCGCTATATAAGATCCACCATTTTGAACTTCGGAAATTTTACGTCAGATTCTTAACCAGACAATTTGTAAAATACTGCAAATACATATTTTAGTAACACAGCCGCCAAAAACAAGCCGCTACCACGTTTATTTTCGACATTTCTCAAATTTTTTATGTCATTTTTTCCTTCCAGTCGCCATTTTGCAGCTGCCATTTCTCATGTCAAAAATTACCACACGGCATAAAAAAATAGAGGTTTCAACGAAAATTTTAAGCCCATGCAGAATTTTTTATCTCAAAAATTGAAATGGGCAGGGTGGGTGGCCTTTTTCACAAAGAATGCCCCACATGAGTTTAGAAATTCTTTCTTAAATATTTAATGCCCAAAAACCTCTAAATCTCAATTTTCAAAAATGCATTTTGCAAATATCTGCAAAAGTCAGCGTTTTTAAACAAAAGTACTAGAACAAATTGAAAAGAATTATATCATCTTTCAAATGAGACCAAAATGATTATAATACATTTCACAGATTTTGAGATAACCAATTTCAAATGTATAAAGAAGAATTTTTTCGACGATAGTTTTTTTCATAATCTTCATTTCACTTGTTGTGGCTCTAGTTAATTTTTAATTTTTATCTTGCCTGTTGGTTACTTCACACAATTTTAATTTTTTGCATTTTTTCAATCAATCTTAGCATAGAAGGATGAAAAGAAGGATTAAAAGGAAAATGAATATATAAAATAAGAAGAAAATAAAACTTAATAAATTTCTTTGAAGAAATCAATAAAGTTAATAATAAATAAATCAATAAAAATAAAAAATATCTATTTCTTTTATCAAAATAAAATAATTTTTTTAAACTGGTTACTTCAAAATCTATGGAACGTATTACAATCATTTTGTTCTTATATAAACAATAATTCAATTCTCTATAACATTCGTTTCAGTACTTTTTGTTAAAAAACGTTTATTTTATCACATTAATAAAAAAAATATATATTTTTTTAATATGACAGGAGGGAGCTAACTTTTTAAAACATTTTTTCGATTCATGTTTATAGGGACTTGTTTTTTAATTAAATTTTTCAGTTTAAAAAGTCTGGCTGAATTGTTCGGGGCCACCTTGTATATACAGAGTGTGTCGTTTCAATTGACCTAGACAAATGTCTCGAAAAATATTGAAAATTTAGAAAAATATTTGTAACAAAAGTTGTATGGCTTGAAGAGTGACAAATAATGTTGAAAATAATTTTTGAAAAAATGGATTTGTTAAAATCACATAAAGGTCATCGCTATTTTTTAATATAGAATAATATAAATTTTTACGCAATATTATTTTTTAAATTATTCTACATATAGTACTAAAATAAAATTATCGAAAAATCAATAGTTTACAAGGTATTTTATATTTTCTTCTAGCACATTTTGACGAAAAGTAAAGACCTTCATTGATCTCGAAAAATCTATTTTTTCATAAATTAATTTTAACATTATTTATCCCCCTTCAAACCATATAATTTTTATCTAAAACATTTTTCTATACAATGCACTGTTTTCGAGAAAAACATGGTGAACTTTTTATCAGACTCATTCAGTATATACAGGGCATTTTCGAAAAAATGTTTCAGACGAAAATGCTTTCGAGGGAGCATATGATGAAAATTTGGACCTGAACCTGAGTAACCTTTTCAAGGTCAGGTCGAGGTCACCTTCAATTTCTTAAGTGGAACCTCCTATCTTTTAATACATATTCATATAGCTTACCTTTAGAACTTTCCAAAACACTATATTTAAGTATATTTTCGTTAAACACTTTTTGAGATATTTTAATTTTGTCTTGACACTTTTTATTTTAAAATATGAAATATTTCGTAAGGTATTCACTTATTGATGACTTTACCTTAATACTTTTAGACGAAGAGTAATGAAAAGAATCAATTGATGTAAAAAAAACTTGAAGAATTAGGTTTAAAAATTTAATTGCAATTTGTAAATTCATTGATGGAGTTTGCAAAATATATCTAAAAGTTCATACCCTTAATCGATTCGTTTTTATTTTACATTTAAGTGTTCAGGTATGTTCAAGTTATTGAAAAGTGAATACTTTATGAAATATTTCATATTTTTAATTATAAAGTGTCATGAGATAAATATCTCGAAAAGTATTTAATAAAAATATACTTAAAAATGGTATCTTGGAAAGCTCTCGAGGTAAGCTATTAGAAAATGCATTGAAAAATAGAAAGTTTTACTGAAGAAATTGAAAATGATCTCGACCTAACTTTGAAAAAGTCATTCAAGGTCAAGTCCATATTTTCATCATAAATACGGCCTCCTCGAAAGCACGCCATTTTTGTCTGAAACATTTTTTCGAAAATGCCATCCATAAGAAGATACTTCAGTGAAAATTTTTAAATGTTTGATTTAAGGTTGCCAAAACGAAAACTGGAAATAGATTGGGTTAAACTGGGAAGAAAAGTTATGTACTGTTTTGCAAAATTCCTATTAGTTATCGAGTAATTAACTAAAATGTTAGAATAAATGAGCGTATAGAAAACGATGGGTGGGACTCAGTAGTCACGTAAAATGGCTTATTTCTTTGTATCTTCTAACGGTGAGTTCTAGTATGAGACAGTAAGAAATGGACTGACGCGCAAAATATGACCATAGTTCGGATCGTAGTACCATTTTTCCCAGTCCACGCGGCACGCACGTGCTAGCCGCCGAGCGCCGCAAGAAGCAGTACCGTGTATGTGCGCCGCGCCAGTCTCTGAATATGACATCACGCTGGAAAAATATTGTCAGAGAGCTGCGAACGACGAGCGACGCTGCGTGACAATATTTTACATGCCTACTGAGTCCAGCCTATCGCTTTTTACGCGCTAATTCGCTGAGACATTTTAATTAATTACCAGATAATTAATAGGAATTTTGTAAAATATATAATTTTCCTTCTCTGTTTGACCCAATCTGCCTTTAGTTTTCGTTTTGGCAACTTTATATCAAACACTGTATATATGCATGGTTACATGTAAGTTATGACAAGATATAAATTAAACAATTCTTTATTATTTTGCATTTTAAGTATTTGTTGTTGATAACTGATTTTAAAATCTTACAAATCACAAATTATAATAACATTGTTGCTTGTCCAGAATTCTAGTAGAAAAAATTACTGAACCTTGCTCATTAACATTAGATATTTGATTATGTGTTATTACTGTTATTCAGACAGTACATATTCACAATATTAGATATTTTAAAAACAATTTAAAGATGTCTTTCAGGTACGTGTGAAATATTTATATCTCTAAAAATATATTAAATGTCATTTTATGTCGATCATGCATGTTATTTGAGTAATGGATTTATTATTAATTATAATTCTATCGATAATATATTCATTAATTTTTATTAAAATCATTAATACATTTACTGTGATTATTTTTACACGCGGTTATATGGATGATATGCACACAATTTTACTCAACTTAAATCAATGAGCATAATTAGTAACACTTAGGGACTTCTACAATAAGATGTAAATGCTTTGTTGCCAGTCGTAAACGATATAATTGACAAATCACATCGCCGGATCACAACGTTAGCGACTGGCGACAAGGCATTTGCAATTTATTGTAGAATCCTCCTTACTGCGTAATTTTCAGACAGGCATCAATTTTACTGTAATGTGTGAATCGTCAGTAATAATTTCTTTTATAATAATAATTCTTCTTGGAATATTTAACATTTAACAGTTAGCTAATTACAATAAATTAAAATAAGTCTTGTCACAACTTACACATACATTTATATACGTGCCATTTTAATTGCCCAAAGTAAATATCTTGAAAAATATGAAAAGTACAAAAAAATGTCTTAGGTAAAAATTGTTAGATTTTGAAAAAGATATTATGTGATGATGAAGATTTTTATCCCTGTGAAGGGCTTACAAGATTTCAAAGTAACCTTTATTTCTTTTTTTAAATAAAAGTATACATTTTCATTAGCTAGGTGTATATTCCAAGACGAATATTCATTAACTTATATATAACTGATCTTTGCTTCGCTGGTTTATACAATATTTTAGACTTTATTTGGGCATTTTGATATAAAATATAAAATACTTCATTAAGTATTCATTTTTTGACAACTATACGTAAATACTTCTATGCATGGAATAATGAAATAAATCGACTGATGTAAAGAGAACAGATTGTTTTTTAAAAAAATATATACAATTTGCAACATCCAAGTTTATATCTTTTTGAAAAACAATCATATGTTTTCTTTATAACAGTTCATTTATCTCATTATTCTGTAAATAAAAATATTAAGATATACTTTGCAAAAAAATGAGTACTTTGTGAGTTTTTATATTTAATATAAAAATGCTAGAGTGAATATAAAATATTTCATAAACCAACGAGGGCAAAGATCTATCACATATAGATCAATGAATTCGTCATTCCTTGAAATGGACTGTACGTATCTAAATGAAAACATATAGTTTAATTAAAAGAAAATAAAGACTTAGAAATCCTATAAGATCTCCATATGTAAAAATCTTTACTATTATATAACATTCCCTTCGATACCAAACAACTCTTATCTAAAACATGTTTCCATATTTTTCATATTTTTCAAGAAATATATTTGGGATTATTAAAATGGCACATTGTGTGCGTGTGCGTGTGCGTGTGCGTGTGCGTGTGCGTGTGTGTGTGTGTGTGTGTGTAACATAATTGAAGATACTAACCTTTTCATCCATCCCGCCTTTCTAGAACGTCTAGGCTGGGAGAGTTTTAATCGTTTGTTTGTGTATTGTTTTTCCATTATACAATGTATCTAACACTAATATGTGTGTATAACTTATATGTATTATAAAACACTTCACTATCACTATCACTGTTCACTGTAAACGTGAGATTTGACAGGTTATAATGTCTTCTCTCTGTATTGTTTTGGAACACGTCGATAACATTGAGTCGATCACGTAATAATACACGCAGTAGATAATATCGTCGCACAAGAGAGTCCGTTTACTTTTTGGTATATACATACTACTACAACGATATGACGAATATACATGGTAAAAACTAGCGTAATAGAAATTCGTTTAAAACTTAAAAATAAGAAGTATTTAAAGAATAAAAATTTGTATTACAATGATTTTATAAAATATATGTCTCGACGTAATGTAAATACGGAATTAGTTTTGTTTCGACATAGTTATTGATATGTCACGACATTACAATTTTTATTCATTAATATTATTTATTTTAGACAATAATTTTTAAAACGGCTTGCCATAATTGCCATACATATTCATGCCGTGTCAGTACAATACGTGCACTGAAAAAGAAATTCTGGGTAAAAACGGACGAATCAGAAAATCCTGTAAGATTGATATAATATTCTAGTTATTATAAGTTATAAAGTATTCAGTTCTAATATAATAATCAGGATTTCTATTATAATAACTAAAATATTTGTTCAAGATTTGTACAAGATTTTCTTATTCGTTCGTTTTCAACCAGATTTTTTTTTAGTGATGTCAACAGTTTTCCGCAATATGTGATATACCGCGTAAAGTTACATAGTAACTATTTAAAAAGTTACAGTTTTTTTATTAAACTTTTCTCCATTAATATCTTATAAACATACCGTTCAAAAATTTGGAAACGCTTGTGAGTTTTTCACATCTTACGAAAGTTTAATATCTCGGTGGAAAAGCTATCTCGTTTTCGACCATACATTTCAAAAGTAGAGCTTTAAATGTAGGTTTAATATATATGTAATAATTAAACTGATTACTATTCATAGCAAAAAATCGTAAAAAAAGAGAAAAAGGAGCAGAACTGGAATACAAAATACACGCAAATTTAGCGTTGCGCTTTATGGCTCCAGCGCATTAGCGCGATTAACGTCGCGCGCGACACGTATCCTATGAGGATTGACTCTCATTGGATATCGCGCATCGCGCGCGACTCGCGCTGGTGTGCTGGAGTTATTATTCGGCTATACTAACTAATTGCGTTACTGAACGTGGTACATGTATAATATACCGCGGAAGATTGTTATGACATCTTCTAAATAATTGCGCATTGGTACGACTCCTATTACCATGAAGGGAATGACAATACTAATTAGGAAGGGACAATGAATATTTCAGATTTCGCTAAATTTACATATAGCGAAATCTTAAATATTAATTGTCCCTTAGTTAGCATAAAATACATTTTTTAATATAAAAGACCAAAGAATTCTGAAGAAGAATGATTTTTAATTAATAATAATTATGTCAAGCTATAATTCAATGAATTTGTATTCATTACATCGATTAATTGTAAATCGATTAAAATTGTATTATTATATCGATGCATAGAAATAGAATCCACGTTAACTTCGCGGTATTTATGTATACACATACTGCAATGACACGGCATGAATATGTATGGCAATTATGGCATGCTGTTTTAAAAATAATTGTCTAAAATATCTAATTGATATACCATCCCTGAGCACGCGAATTTTAGACTACCTGATTCATGTAGTATAAGAATTTCCTATTTGAAAAGTATTGTAAAACCTCAACATTTTCGTAAGAATATTCGTCTTATTATTTATTTATTATAAGAATATATTATATACCATTAAATTACAATTTCGATTGCGAATTGTGGGACACCCTGTATATCCCGTCTTACGTGTGTGCTCGCGCGTCAAATCCTGTCGCTGATCGTCAACCTGAGAAATAGCTACAGTTCGAGATAGACGGAGACAGTTGCACATCTATTATTTTCACGCTCGAAGCGTGGTGCGTGATCCTGCCGTCTCGCGGTGCGTAGTCGAGCGGCGGACATTCTGGCGGGTGGATTCGGTGGCTTGTGTGTGCGGATATATTCGAGATATGGATAAACGACGTATTTCAAGCAGAAAATGTAAGTACATATTACATTATGTTTCATTCATTTCGTTTATGAATCTTTATAGCATACTTGAATCTAAGTACACGAGCCAACGACGTTCGAACAACGTGACCGCCTCGTGTATAAGCACAAAGGTTTTCATAATCGTTACCAACAAAATTGTTACATACGTAATTCAATGCACAATGCTTGATGATCATTTACAATCATAGTGAGTAGAATTATATTTCTTTTATTGATAACGGTAACGGAAACCTTTGTGCTTAGGCCTATTCACGGGACGATCACGCCGCTCGTGCGTCGCTATCACGTGCACATAGCGCGAGCCACAACCGTCTCTCTTGATGACTATTTAATTTTTCTTGTTTATTACAGCTAAAAGTGAAGAAGTACAACGGTCGGCTGTAACAGCGACGATGGAAACGGCGACAGTAGCAAAGACAGTGCCACCGCAACCGCCACCGCCGCCGTCGTCGTTGCCGTCGCCGTCGCCGTCGCCGTCGCCGTCGCTGCCATTAGCCTCATCACCCTCTCGAAGTCATCAAGATCGAGAGAGATCAGAACGGCCAATACTTTCGCCGCTTCCATCGCCGCCGTCATATCGAAATACATCCCGACAAGTAAGTAATATAATATATGATATATGTGTCTATAATTAAAAGTATACTTTGATGGAAGTACAAAATTGCAAGGACTTTTATTTTCAATTAACTGACTGATTGTGCACACATATATTCAAAATATTAAGTTTTTTGAATAAAAATTAGAATAAGAACCCTTACATTTTCATATATATATTTTACTTCTAATTGATTTTTCCCCAACATATTGTAATATTTGAAAAATATGTGTATAAGATCAGTTAATGAATTAAAAATAAAAATCCTTGCAGATTTTGTATTTCCATCAAAAGTAAACTTTTGATTATATACACATGTTACGTCCTTAATTCAGGGCGTAGCGTCGCGGGGAGGGACGTTGCCTCCGATATATAGTTTGTCGCCTTCTCTTCTGATGGTGAAGTTGCTTATCTCTACTGCGCGTATGCGCGGCTTGCCCTTCTCGGCCGGGGGTTGGCGCATTTCTACACGCGGCCGCACGTATGCCCGGGGAGGCAGAGGCCTTGTTGGAAGCCTCGCTGGGGCCCTGGCTGTCTGCGGAGGAGGCAGCTGCTGTACATGCCTCGGCACGACAGTCGGCGACAGTGTGAGCTCTCTTTGCGGATCCTTGAGTGCCGCTGGCTCGATTGATGAGAGAGGCCTTTTTGCCGCTGCTTCAACGGCCCTGTCGAAGACAGACGGGTCGAAGTCGTGGGTTTCGACCAACGCCTTCTTCAGGCGTTTGAGCTGTTTCCGCCTACCGGCTGCACGCCCACATCGCATCATCGTTTTTGAAGAGCGCGAGTCTATCCATTTTGCGTGTGTGTGTGTGTGTGTGTGAATGTATGCGAGAGAAAGAAAGAAAATTTGAAAGATAATGCGAGAGAAGAAAGAAGGGAAAAG
Organism: Tetramorium bicarinatum; assembly: GCA_928718305.1. Lineage (NCBI taxonomy): Eukaryota > Metazoa > Arthropoda > Insecta > Hymenoptera > Formicidae > Tetramorium > Tetramorium bicarinatum. The sequence continues at coordinate 20,721,456 of OV788325.1, forward strand.
AAAAAAAAATGGAAGAAAAGAGGGAGGAAATAAAAAAAGGGGGTGGTGAAGGAGAATAACTGCCGGAAAATGATGGAAGAGAATAAGCAGCCGGGTTTCCCTAGCGCTCAGACTCCATGAGGTGAGGAGAGAAAGAGGGTTTATCAGAGAGGAACAGCTGTAGCGAGGGCAGGGCGCCTTGATTTCCCAGCGCTCAGTCTCGCCGTTGGCTGGTAAGGATGGATTGTGAGAGGAAGAAGAGTAGGGGAGGAAGAAAAAAAAAGAAATGAAGAATTTGGAATTAAGAACAAAGAAATTTTTAATAAAAGAAAAGAAAGCGTTTTGTACAGGCGTGAAAAGAGTTCGCTCGACTGAATATCGGTTGAAAAATAACTTAGTGTAATCTTCGTGCGTCTTCTTATGGAAAGTAATTCTAAGCGAATGCAGAATTATTCTAAGTTCGAATGGAGCAGACGCGAAATTATTCTAAGTCCGAAAGGAAGCGCGAATGCAGAATTATTCTAAGTTCGAATGAAAGCGCGAATGCAGAATTATTCTAAGTTTTGAACGGAGCGAACGCGAATTTATTCTAAGTTTTTGAACGGAGCGAACGCGAAATTATTCTAAGTCCGAAAGGAAGCGCGAATGCAGAATTATTCTAAGTTCGAATGGAGCAGACGCGAAATTATTCTAAGTCCGAAAGGAAGCGCGAGGGATATGCCAAGCCAAAAAATGGTCGAAAACAAGAGTACTTACGAGTCTTAGTCGAAGGGAGATGCCGAGCAGAACCGCTAGGATTCGCTTCAGGTCCTTCTGATAAGACTCGAAGTCTCTGAATGTGTCGAAAGGCCCGATTTCGAGGGTTTATGTACCCTTAGCTTGGTGGCCCCGCGCGGTGAGAGAGTGCGCTGGGCCATCCCTTCTCTATATGCGCGAATTAACTTCCGCATTCCCGCTTATTATTGCCGCCGATCGCGAGTCCATGTTTCTCACGCAGCATGGACTTTTATAATCTGGCTTATTGCTATACTTATAGTTAGTGGTAATGAACAGAGTTTCTTATAATTTATAATACTTGAGTGGACACACATGCATACATATATGCATGTGCCTCCACGTGCTCGCTGGGTTCCCTCGATCATTCATCGGTAGTGTACATTCGGCGTGTACACAGGGACAACTTCCCTCTGCTCATGAATGCACGAGGGGAAGTCCTTTGCGCAGGGGCTTCGAGGGCTCGAATGGTGAGCGGGTGGAGACGGCAGATGTAACACCCCCCTTTTTAAGCTCGGCGCAGGACTCCTGGGGGCCTGCGGCGAAGAGTTCGCTGGGTGGAGGCCGTGGTTGAGACGTCCTTCCACGCTGTAGGGTGCGTCCATCAAATCGAGGTGGCTCGGCGTCAATTGCATGATGCGGAGAGAGGTGCCTTCGGTGGTATCCGCCCGTTACTTCTTGTCGGACCCTCAAAGTGGTGTTTAAGTTTTGAGTCCTTTTGAGTTCCTGGGTTTTTTTGCTGGCAGGAATACTCTGTCCTCAGTCTTGGCTGAGGTTTATGAAAGCTGCAGTGGCCCTTGGCGGGCGCCCTTATCCATTGCTGACCGTCTATTGGTGCCAGTGGTGGATATTTTATGGCTGTCTTCTAGTAAAGCTGAGATGTGGTGGGAGACCTTACCCTGGAGGAATTCTCCGCGGGCTGCCTCTTTTACTGCTGGAGGTTGTTCGTTTCCGATCCGGAGCAAGAGCGTATCACTTGTTATAGCTGTGGGGGACGGGTCGTATTTGGTGTCCGTCCCCTTTTTAGTGATGCTCTTCGGTGTCTGGAGCGCGACCGCTAGTTACCAGTCGAAGGTCTCTCCCCGTCATCAGTTGTTACTATGCGTGTTCCTGGTTACTCCCGTGGTAGTTTCCCGTCAGTGTTCAAAGGTAGGCTGTGGTCCAGGTCGTTGATAGCGTGGTGATGAAGGGAGGGTGGTATTTGGCTATTGCCCCTTTTGGGTTACGCGATTTGGTTGCTAAAATGTCCTAATGAGAGCGGTTGATAATAAAAATAAAAATGTAAGGTTTCGGTTCGGCCCGATTGTGGGTAAGAAAAGAAAAGAAAAGAAAAAAAACACAAAGAGGAGAGAGAATGGTGCTCATCAGGTCATTGTAGTTTTACTGAAGGGTAGGGGTACAAATAGGATTGGTTTCTAGGGAACGCAGCGAGTTAACTGATAGGATTCCGCTATTGGTGACGCCCGTTGACAATTGATTATAAGTATGGCGTCCCCAATACGGACTTCCCTTTATATATATATATATATATACATGGTGGGCCATTTTAATCTATGCAGTTAAAATTCTCTGCACCGAAGACAGATACCGAAAAATGGTTCAGACAAAAGTTGTTGGGGATGAAGGGGGTCACACAATGGTACTAGTGAATTTGACCTTCAAGGTCATTTTCAAGGTCATATGGGAGTTATGATGACATTTTTAAATGGGAACCCCTATTTTTTATCCCGGATTTGAAAAGAGCGGGAAATTTTACGTATAAAATGGTTATTTTGTAAAGGTCATTTCAAGGTCACTGAAGGTCAAATATGCGAAAATAGTTGAAATTGTATCCGTTGACATTGCAAGCATTTAAAAAGGTTCAGATCACTTTCAGAGATGCAATGGTCTACCGAGCATGAACGACTTTGAAGGTACTACCGTTATCAAGGTCGTTGAAAGGTCAAAATCTCAAAAATTACTCAATTTTTTATAATTTTTGTAAGTTTTGGGCACAGTAAGTAAGTTTGTAAGTTTATCACAGTGCCACTCTATTGTTATTGTTATCATGTGCGATTATAACTTTAGCCACGAAGAAAATGTTCAAAGTTGCCTCCAGTTGCATTAAGGCATAAAGTTAAACGCATTTGGAATTGTACAATAAAGTGCCTTAAAACGTGATAGTACAATAAAATGACAACCGACCCTCTTGCGGAGTCTCGCATACGTAGGAATATTCTTCGCATTCGTATGCGACTACCGCGTACAATGCTCTACATACGTTTATTGCAGGTTATAGCTTGAATAGAGTACGTAATATGGGCACTGTATTCTACTAGTACGTTTTAAGGCAATTTATTATATTCTTTTAGTCGTGTACGATAAAGCGCTACTTAGTGTAGGAAAGTCGCGCACGATAAAACGCGGAAATCGTACTGCGTTACATAAAATACATAATAATAATAGTATCAATAACAACAATACTTTCGACACACGGCTAGGTCTTATTAGTATTATTATTATTATTATTCTACGACTCTTCCGCGTATAATAATAACATTATAGTGCTTAACGCATTTTCCCGCTTCCTGGATCAAAATAACTCATGATGAAAGTATCATAGGGACGTAATACATTTAATAAGGCCTTTCAGAAAACAGCTAGTATGAAGAACAGACAATCATTAATTGTTTAAAGAGCCACTACAGTCGTGACCAGTCCAATTGGTTGCAGAAGCAACAAATATTGCTGATCTAAAATTGGCATTTACATTTCGTTGCGAGTACTGAATTAATCCTTACTCAATTATTCGCTGGAATACCTACTTGTTTCTATCAGTGTGTACATTAAAAGTACGTGTGATTAGTTATTCGATATTTCTCTTTTTTAGAGGTCGGTTTAATTTTGATTAACATTTCATTACTTCAGTGGCGCATTAAAATTAAACAGTCTTAAAAATGTCTGATTATACTCCCACTGAAATTGTTGACATGATAATGGTTTTAGGAGTATGCGATAACAATTATCGTGCTGCAGCAAGGCTTTATGCTGAACGATATCCAGACAGAAGACACCCTACAGATATAACAATACGTAGTTTAAGTGGAAGAGCTCGTGATGGGCATTTTACTCGCCAGCGCAGATGCCACGAGTACAACGAAAATGACCCTCGCGTTGTAACTATTCTTGCAGCTATACATCTTGACCCTCATATCAGTAGTCGTCAGGTTGAAACAGAAATTGGTATACCAAGAAGAACATTTTTAAGAATCTTAAAAGTTCTTAAATATCATGCGTATCACATAACGTTAGTGCAAGAATTAAAGGAACGTCATATTCAACAGCGAATTGAATTTTGCCAATGGGCTTTGCAGACAGTAGAGAATAGTCCAGAATTTTTTAGGTTTGTTCTTTTTTCAGATGAAGCTAAATTTTGTAGTGATGGACAACTGAATAAGCACAATTGCCATTTCTGGTCAAATGAGAATCCTCACTGGCATCGATCTGTAGACCATCAAAATCGCTGGAGTCTTATGGTGTGGTGTGGAATTATAAATGGATATTTAGTCGGTCCTTATTTTTTTGAAGAAAATGTCAATACACTAACCTACTTGGAGTTGATAAGAGATCAGTTGCCAGACTTATTGGATAATGTAGATTTGGATACAAGACAAAGAATGTGGCTTCAGCAGGATGGTGCAGCACCACATTTCGCAAGAACCGTACGGGAGTTTTTAAATGAAAGGTTTCATGAAAGATGGATCGGACGAGGAGGTCCCATTAACTGGCCTCCATGCTCACCTGATCTCACATCCCCTGATTTTTATTTGTGGGGTTATTTAAAGAATGTTGTTTATCAACAACGACCCACAACTCGAGATGATATGCAAGACCGCATTCGTCAAGCGTGCGCAGCAATTCCCAGACAGACTTTGCTAAACACCGTTCGACATTTCCAAATGCGATTAACTTTATGCCTTAATGCAAATGGAGGCAACTTTGAACATTTGCTTCGTGGCTAAAGATATAATCGTAATAACATAATAACACTAGTGAGAGGCAAGGGGACTCACTCTGATAATCAAGCACCCCGAATAGTGAGAGGCAAGGGGACTCACTCTGATAATCAAGCACCCCGAATAGCACCCCGAATAGTGAGAGGCAAGGGGACTCACTCTGATAATCAAGCACCCCGAATAGTGAGAGGCAAGGGGACTCACTCTGATAATCAAGCACCCCGAATAGTGAGAGGCAAGGGGACTCACTCTGATAATCAAGCACCCCGAATAGTGAGAGGCAAGGGGACTCACTCTGATAATCAAGCACCCCGAATAGTGAGAGGCAAGGGGACTCACTCTGATAATCAAGCACCCCGAATAGTGAGAGGCAAGGGGACTCACTCTGATAATCAAGCACCCCGAATAGTGAGAGGCAAGGGGACTCACTCTGATAATCAAGCACCCCGAATAGTGAGAGGCAAGGGGACTCACTCTGATAATCAAGCACCCCGAATAGTGAGAGGCAAGGGGACTCACTTTGATAATCAAGCACCCCGAATAGTGAGAGGCAAGGGGACTCACTCTGATAATCAAGCACCCCGAATAGTGAGAGGCAAGGGGGCTCACTCTGATAATCAAGCACCCCGAATAGTGAGAGGCAAGGGGACTCACTCTGATAATCAAGCACCCCGAATAGTGAGAGGCAAGGGGACTCACTCTGATAATCAAGCACCCCGAATAGTGAGAGGCAAGGGGACTCACTTTGATAATCAAGCACCCCGAAAGGAACATAATCCTATTACGTCCACGTCGTTGTTCCTGGATAGTGCTAAACATAGGAAACTTATGACCCTGGAAAAAATGAGGATCATTATTGGGTGGTCGGTTTTATCGAGCTTTAAATGTCTATTCAACTTCCGTAATTCAGAGTAAAAAGTTCATGTCAAAATTTACAAAAATTATAAAAAATTGAGTAATTTTTGAGATTTTGACCTTTCAACGACCTTGATAACGGTAGTACCTTCAAAGTCGTTCATGCTCGGTAGACCATTGCATCTCTGAAAGTGATCTGAACCTTTTTTAAATGCTTGCAATGTCAACGGATACAATTTCAACTATTTTCGCATATTTGACCTTCAGTGACCTTGAAATGACCTTTACAAAATAACCATTTTATACGTAAAATTTCCCGCTCTTTTCAAATCCAGGATAAAAAATAGGGGTTCCCATTTAAAAATGTCATCATAACTCCCATATGACCTTGAAAATGACCTTGAAGGTCAAATTCACTAGTACCATTGTGTGACCCCCTTCATCCCCAACAACTTTTGTCTGAACCATTTTTCGGTATCTGTCTTCGGTGCAGAGAATTTTAACTGCATAGATTAAAATGGCCCACCATGTATATATACATACATACACATATATATATATATATATATATATATATATATATATATATACAGGGTGAATTTTAATAGATGAACCAGCTTTTTACCATGAGAGCTGCGTTACCGATTCTATTATACACACATTTATATCACATTTAGGCATTTAGCACACAAACGGTCATTATAAGTATGTGTGTATAGTAGAGTCGGTAATCTTAGCTCTCATGGTAAAAAGCTGGTTCATCCATTAAAACTCACCCTGTATATATACAGGGTGAATTTTAATAGTTTGAACAACCTTTTACCATGAGAGCTAGGTTATCGACTCTACTATACACACATTTATATCACACATTAGGCATTTAGTATACACAAACGGTCATTATAAATATGTGTGTGTTATAGAATTGGTAACCCAGCTCTCATAGTAAAAAGCTGTTCCAACCATTAAAATTCACCCTGTATGTGTATGTATGTTATGCAATGCGACTCACCTCTTGTACGCTACACGCGAATCTTATTACGTTTATATAAATACTGTGATTAGCAAACGACTACGTTATACCAACTGTGGGTGCTTTATTGCTTGCCACATCAAATAATCCTGTCACCAACTATATGTATAATTATATATAGTTGGTATTTTGCTATATGTATAACTATTACATAATTTTTATATCTTGTCTTATATTGAAAAACTTCCATAATCAAATTAATTGCGAAGTCTGATATAAAAAAAATTAATATTAGCAAATTTTTAAGTGGAAATAACTATTCCCTTTATACAAAGTATATGTATAATTTTAAATTAATGATACAAATTTTTTATTTCCGTTAAAGAAACGTTAAAAATACGTTTTTAAAATTAAGGTACAAAAACGTTTCTTATTTGATGCTTTACGGTTATTAAACCTTAGTTATGTTGAAGAAACGTACATGAAACGAATATGTGCTGCCTGGGGTGGCAGTGAGCCACGCGCTTGGTAGTGTATGTACATACATGCATACATACGTGAGCGCTTTGCTACTAAATTCGCCATGCATCAAGAGGCACGGTAGTGTCTCGCACCAAGTGTACGCGCAGCGTCGCGCCGAGACCGACGAGCCTCTTTTACGCGAGACGTCGTATTGACAGATTCTTCGATTATCGGATCTCAAAAACGATTAAACCGATAAAATTTTAAGTAGACTCAATGAATAGCTTGGGTTTAAGTTATATAACGAAAGCATTTTTATTTTTCTTCTGCGTGACCTACGAGCGGAGATATTGCGATGTGAAGTCGGAATTGTGAAATTTTTGGTTAAGAAACGTCGTCATTATCATCAACATTATCGTCGTCGCCCAGGCCAGAGGTGGGGGAATGTACTGTTCGCATTTTCAACGTAAGGCGGCGCCCGATGTGTTGAAATGTTGCCACATTATGTCGCATGTACACTCGTGGATACAAAGGTTGCAATAGATTGCAACACTCATCGGGGTGTAGGGACCGTGCCAGGCGACTCTCGTCAACCGGGATGTCCGGGTCGCAAAGATCACGATGTAGGGATCCGCCACGAGAACTAACGGATTCAGCGGCATCGGGGTACGCGTAGGGACCGTGCCAGGTGACCCCCCGTCAATCAGGGTGTCCAGGTCGCGAAGATCCCGACGTAGGGATCCGCCACGAGAGCCAACAGGTTCGGCGGCATCGGGGCACGCATAGGGACCGTGCCAAGCGATTCCCGTCAACCGGGATGTCCAGATCGCAAAGATCGCGACGTAGGGATTCGCCACGAGAGCCAACTAGTTCGGCGGCACCGGGGCACGCGTAGAGATCATGTCAGGCGATCTCCGTCCTTTTCCTTAATACCAGTAGAAATTCGAAAATATCCTATAATAATTACTACAAAATGTGTGAAATCTCAACAAAATTATCTTTTCAAAAAAGAGAAAAAAAAGCGCCAAGTATACGCGCTAAAAATACGCCTAAAAAAATAACTGTTGTAAGAAGGACAAAAAATTTATCTTTCCTACGAAAGTAGTGATATCAAGAAAGTGCGCCAACTATAGAAATGGATAGTTGCATAAACTAGAACATCTATTTCTTCACTATCACTTTTTGGCAAGTATTCATAGTTTGATCTTATATATAAGATTGTTTTACAAAAAACGGTTATTGTGCGGCCATATAAGTAAGAAATAAAAGAGATAATATAAAGCAGATAAATAAGTATTTTGATACAAATAAATTTTTTTTTTAAACTTGGCGCTGCCAAACCGAATAAATTAGTAATAATAATTACTTATAAAATAAATTACATACTAATTTATTAATTATGGTTATAATAATTTTATATATATGCTTTCATAGGAAAGATAAATTTTTTGTCCTTTTTACAACATTTATTTTTTTAGGCGTACATTTAGACACAATGTCAATTTCAGCATCCAATTTGTTTACTGTTTGGCTGTCCTTTGACTCTTTCCTCTCTTTGCTCTCAAGCATTTTTCGGTCTTTGCTACTGCTTTCTCCTCCCGTTACTCCGCTTTTAATGATGTTGGAATGTAAAATTGTATTACTTTATATTTCCGGTTTTTATATGGTCTCTCTCTTTCTGTTCTTAGTTTATATAATGTCACAATTTATTTGACTATAATAGTTATGTTCATTTTTAGTAACGCTTCCGGTCTCTCCGCGCTGCTACGTATACGCAGCCTCGTTGATATAACGTACTTGATTTTCTGTTCGCTTCTATGACCGTTACTGTAAAACAAGTTTATCTGTGAGATATTTTTCTGTTTATGGACTGCACTGTATAAGAAGACGATAATAAATCTATTGTGTTCATACCGAATCGATGTGTGAAATAGTTACTGGACTAAGAAATATAACAACAAATGAAACTTACACCTTTTGCAGTGCATTTTTCCACTTTTCCCTGTACAAGGCACTAGTTCATTCGCAGCATTATATACTTTATGCAACTTATGACAACTTGGATGATAAAGCTTATCACATGATATACATCTATATATTTTCATTCTTATATTCTTCCTACATTGTCTACTCTGAATAGATGCTTGGATATCCATGTCTCCTTAATTATCGACTTCGCTGCGCTTCCCACACGGCATGTAATATTGTTGAAATGGTGTAATATTTGGAAATGATACAGAAATATTTCATTAACATTTTAATTGTAACTTTCCATCAGAAATGTTTCGGAAATATACTTGCATTATGTTTGTGACGATACGCCTCCCCTCCTCGTCACTAGCCGACGAGCGCCCACGCACAGCGCTCCGGCCCACGCGATTTCCCCCACCACGCCGGCATCCACCTACGCGCTATCCCCACCACGCCGGCATCTGCCGGGTATAAAAAGGGGCCGCCGCGGCAAGACAGGATCATTCCTCGCGGTCAGGAGCTACTGACCGCATCCCCTACGCAGCGTCACGGTGTTGCCGTGCGCAGCCGGGTACTACCGGTGTGTAGACTTCCTCCTCCGGGTGCTACCGGAGGCTCTTTACCTGTCCGACTCCTGACCGCGCTGGGTGCTACCTGCGTATCCGCACGGCGTAACGGTGTTGCCGTTACGCAACCGGCAGCCACCGGTGTGCAACCAATCCCCTCCTCGGGAGCTCCCGAGGAGACACCGTACCTGTCCTGTTTCCCTGCCGAGTGCCACCGAGGCACTACATCGAAACGTCCGCGTCGTACTCCGACACGACCTGCGTCCGCGAATCACGCGTCGCGCCGTTTATGTATAAGTCGCGCCGTCCTTTGTAAGCCGCGCTCCGTTTCTGTTTATACATCGTAGTCTATAAGTACACACACACCGACCTAATCGACACCCGCGACACTACACACATACACATATTATTTTGTATAATCCATTTCTTCATGTTATATATATGAATAAATATTGTTATTTTATTTTCTAAAACCAGAGCAGTGTCTTCTCCTTTTTCCCACCCTCGACCCCGGCGAGCTATTATAAATACCCGCGTGAAAAAGGCGTACCGTTACATTGGCGCCCGAACAGGGACCTGACTTGCTCCGAAAAGACATTGCTCTGAAAAACAGCGTCACTCATGAAGAGGTGGATATATTATTTGTCAAAAACCAAGCTTGCGGCTGAATTAGATCGTTTAGGCTTAGATAGTACCGGTAATTTAGAAGCGTTACGACAAAGAATTCGAGACTACGTTGACGAAAACCCGGAATACGAATATTCCGATCCGGTTGCCCCAGAGCTCGAAACGCTTAAAACAATACCCGAAACAGACGAGATGGAGATTCCGCCAGAGGAGGCAAAGCCCGTCCTCACCGACACGGCCGCCGTGTTAAACCAGATCCGGAAGTGGGGTTGCCAGTTCGATGGCCGAGACCCCTGGGCATTCTTAGAGAGGGTAAAAGATTTGAAGAACGGGTACGGCTACTCCGGAGAACAATTACTACAAGGACTACCCGAATTATTACGGGGGGAGACCCTCTTGTGGTACCGTAATACCAGAGATGCCTGGACCACCTGGGAGGATTTTATCCAGGACTTTCAAAACGAGTTCCTGCCACCCCAGTATCGAGCAAAATTGACCCGAGAGATCGTGGGTCGATACCAAAAATCCGACGAACCGTTCCAAAAATTCGCAACGGCCATACTTACCAGTATGCGAAGAGCAGGAGGTTTCTCAGCGGACGAACAGCTCGAACGGCTATACGAGAACATGAGCCCGAAGTACAAATATTGTATCCGCCGAGCCGAGATTAATAATATTGGGGAACTAAAAGCTCGAGTCACCGAGTATGAGGCCGTTCAACAACAAGAACGAGAACGGAAGGCCAAGCCAAAATATCAAGGGGCAGGCCCAGCAGTCGCCGCCGCTACCTACAATCGTGAGGAATGCTGTTGGCGCTGCAAACAGCGAGGCCATACTCGGCTCGATTGTAAGAGACCACCGAAGAAGTTTTGCTCCCAGTGTGGGAAAGACGGGGTCCTTACCCGAGAATGTCACCCGAGACCGGGAAACGCCGCTCGGGCCGGGAGCGAAACCGTCGCAACCCGGTCCGAAGCAATATCCGAATAAATTATCAGCCGCGGCCGCATATTTCCGTCCGCCTCCACCAGCGCCAGCTAAAGGCATTAATAGACTCCGGGTCAGAGGTGTCATTTATTAACGCCGACACCGCCCGACATGCCGAGTCAATGGGGTACTCTCCCCGCAGTGAAAGCCAGAACGTCCACCTGGCAGACGGAGAGTCAACCCGAATCCCCGGAACGTACACCCTTCCGGTAAGAATCGGGAGCAAGAAGTATCAACACGACTTCTTGGAGATGCCATCCTTGAAAAGCCCCATGTTAATCGGCGTCGACCTATAGTCACGTACTGAGCTTACTCTCGCGGCACCGCCTTGCACCGCCTGGAAACGCACCCGTAACGCTTGCGAGACCACCACGTCCGGACTGACCAAATATACCGGGGAGGAAGAAATCCAGCTACAAAAATTTCTAAGCCAAGAACTGGCAAAATTTGAGGGAATCAGCGGACCGACCGACCTGATCTCACACCGTATCCGTCTTAAATCCGACCAACCAATAAAGCAACGCTATAGGCCGAGAAATCCGGCTATGCAAGCCATTATCAACCAAGAGGTTGATAAGATGGAGAAAGACGGAATAATTGAATCGTCACACGGGGCATGGAGCTCACCGATCGTGGTCGTCCGCAAGAAAGACGGCACCCACCGGTTTTGTATAGACTTCCGCCGGGTAAACGAAGTCACGCATACCCCCTCCCCCAGGTGGCCGCAACCCTGGATAAACTCCGAGGGGCTCGTTATCTCTCGACTCTCGATCTAAAAAGTGGCTACTGGCAAGTACCACTGGAGCTAGAAAGCCGACCAGTCACGGCATTCACAATCCCAGGAAGGGGGCTGATGCAATTTCGGGTCATGCCGTTTGGGCTACACTCCGCCCCGGCAACATTCCAGCGATTATTAGATCAAGTGCTGGGACCCGAACTAGAGCCTCACGTAATGGTCTATTTAGACGATATTATCGTGGCCAGCCCAACCTTCGACGACCACCTGAGACACCTGGCCGAGGTGTTCCGTCGTCTCTGAGAAGCGAAGCTCCGTCTCAACCCCGAAAAATGCCATTTTTGCCGAGATCAACTCAAATATCTTGGCCATGTCATAGATCGCCAAGGAGTACGAACCGACCCTGCGAAAGTCAGCGCAGTGACAAATTGGCCGACACCCACCACCATCCGACGGGTGAGACAGTTCCTGGGCATGGCCTCTTGGTACCGGCGGTTCGTACCAAATTTCTCCGTCGTCGCTACTCCGCTTAATCAATTAACACGCAAAAATGCCAAATGGAAATGGGGCCCAGACGAGGAAGAAGCTTTCCGACGGCTTAAACAAGCCCTAACTACGGCACCGGTATTAGCATGTCCTGATTTCAACCGACGATTCGTCCTTCAAACGGACGCCAGTATAAGCGGCCTCGGCGCAGTCCTGACACAACACCAGGACGACGGAGAGCGCGTCATCGCGTATGCCAGCCGAACATTAAACGGGGCCGAGAAAAATTATAGTGCCACGGAGCTCGAGTGCCTGGCAATTATATGGGGCATTCGAAAAATGCGGGGATACCTGGAGGGGTACCCATTCACCGTGGTCACGGACCACCAATCGCTCCGCTGGCTACAGAAACTAGAAGAACCGTCTGGCCGATTAGGCCGCTGGCTATTCGAACTCCAACAATATGAGTTCGACGTACGATACCGTAGGGGAAGCGCCAACAAGGTGGCTGACGCATTGTCTCGCCAACCCGAGGTATGTGCCGCGCGACCCGGAACCCGACCGACCAGATCACAATGTATGTGGTATCGGCGCATTACGACCGGGGTACGCAAACGGCCAAATGACTTTCCGGATTACCAATTCCGGAATGGGAAGCTCTTCCGGCATATTCTACATAATGTAGACTTCCGGGAGATCGACCCCACTGAACAATGGAAGCTTTGCATTCCAAAAGAGGACCGTGCACAGGTCATGGAACGCCACCACGCGGACCCCACCGCCGGACATTTCGGGACCGCAAAGACCATTGCTCGAATGGCTCGTCTTTTCTATTGGCCAGGGATGTTCCAAGACATCAACCAGTACGTCCGAAAGTGCCCCACATGCCTGGCGCACAAGGCACCAACCATCAAACCGGCAGGAAAACTGCACACTGCACCGGTCACTCAGCCATGGCAACAAGTCACCCTCGACTTAGTGGGACCACTGCCACGGTCTTTACAAGGACGCACATGGCTCCTCGTGATGCAAGACCGATTCACGAAGTGGGTAGAACTAAAGCCGCTTCGACGGGCCACCGCCCCGATCGTTACCAAAGCTATTGTAGAACAAATAATCTACCAGCACGGTTGCCCGGACCAAATTATATCCGATAATGGCACTCAATTAAAATCCGCTCAGTTGGAAGGGACACTACGAGCTTTTGGAATTAAGCACCGGACAACACCAGTTAGAGCGCCGCATTGCAACCCGGTAGAAAGAACCAACCGAACCCTGAAGACGATGATCGCGCAATATACCGGCAAAAACCACCGGCGATGGGACGAAAATTTAGGTCCTCTACAATTCGCGTACAACACCGCGCGACATGAAGCCACCGGATATACACCGGCTTATTTAAATCACGGTCGAGAACTCGCTCTTCCACATCCAGAGGATCGCCGCCACGCGGCCAACGAAACTCCGCATCGCACTCGTCAGCGCCTAGAAGACGCCTTCGAGGTAGTCCGCATTAATTTGGCAAAGGCTTTTCAAAAGCAAGAAGCCCATTATAACTTGCGACACCGCGACTGGAGACCACGAGTGGGCGAGTTAGTATGGAAGCGCGAATACCCGCTATCCAAAAAGGCCACCGGATTTAATGCGAAATTGGCCCCCCGATATATCGGGCCACTAGAAGTCCGGAAAATCATATCACCGGTGATTGTTGATCTTCATGACACCCGTGGACGCTGGCACCGACACATACACGTCCAGGATCTCAAAAGAGCGCCAGAAACGGCCCCAGAGAATGCGCCGAAGCGCCCCCGCGCGCCTACGCCACGGTCAACTTCCGTACGCGCCCCCGCGAGTCCACGCCACGCGTCAAAGCGCCCCCGCGCGGCTACGCCGCGATAGCTTTTCGCGCGCTAAGACGCCCCCGCGAGCCTACGCTATGCTAATTATTTCGCGGGTCGGAATATCCCCACCACCAGTTCACTGACCAATC